>JASDQU010108215.1:28995-39210 GCA_032191745.1 Picea mariana | reverse complement strand
TTTATCTAAAATAATGGATTTGGGAAAACCCAAACGAAGACATACCTTCACAAATAATTTTTAAGCTCTCTTGGGCTTTGATGATTTTCTTATAAAAATGAGGACACACATACTCTTGAATCTATCCACCACCACAAGAAGATAGTTATTCAATTCCTTGTCCTTGGGAAACCTCCTAGAAAATCAATGGAAATGCTCTCCCATGGACTAAAAACCATGGGTAATGGTGCATACAATCCCAACTTGTAGTTCCTGGGCTTTTTTATGCTAAAAAGTGTGGATCCATGAACATACATTGCCAACATGCTTGGACAATACACATCTTTTAAAATGTGTTAATGTCCTTTCTCTATCAAAGTGAGCAACAATTGTGGAAGTGTGAGCTTCCCTTATCAATTGTATTTAATTTCTTGCTTTTGGAATGCAAAGCTACCTTAGCTTGTAGAGCAATCCCTATTGAATCTAGAAATATGTTTTGATCAAGTACTATCATAGTGCACTACCTAGGAGGTTGTTATCCTAAGTGGCATTATGACTAACCCATTGGGTGCACACAATCAGGGAGTCGTCGCTTTATTAGCAGAGGTACCTACTTATGAGGATGAGTGATAGGCACTTGGAGGAGGGCACTTACCCCTAAGAGCATGAGATCTTGTGACATACACTTCGAGCTTGGATACTTGACATAGGACGCTTGGGTTGAGGAGCATACTTCATGGAGATTGGTTTAGGTTCTGGACCTAGACACATGTTGTGGAGAAGCATTGGAGAAAGTAAGTACCTTGGCACACATGTCAAGGAGAATTTGGGCACAGGAGGACAAGAGGACATGCGGTACACAACTAGAGGAGAAGTGTCTTGCATGAGAGTACTTGGAGAATGAATCACCGTGTAAGAGGGAGCATTTGCATGTGTCCACCCCATGTTTTTTTATATATAATACTGAGAAGTTTCCTTTATTTCTTTTTGATATTTTACACCTAGTATCGGTACACCATGCCTGAATGCTCCTTTCAACCCCCCTTTAGTTTGGCTCCCATTGATTGTTTCTTGCAACTCCTCTTCTCCCATCTTCTTCGATATCTGATGCCTTCTCTTCATCTCATAGTCCTTGGCTTGGATCTTGGAGCAACATGGAGGGAGAAGACCACACTTGCACCTAGGAATTGAGCGAGATGGGAAGAATCACTAGCACGTTAGAGGTTGGTGGTTCCATACCTTAGATTCCGAGGACACTTTGGGGATTCCCATTTTTTGTTTTGTGTGCTCTTACATCTAGGATTTTATTTTACTATGTTTTTTTGCTCATAACATAGCATTTCATTTTCTTTGCAATATTTTACAGAGTTTTGGGAGACTCGCCATTTTTTTATGGCATAGGTGCACACTAGGTACATATCCCTTTGCTTAATGTCTTTTACATGTGCCTAATATTTAGATTGTTTTCCTTTTGTTATAAGTTGGATTCTCTGTTGATGTGTTTGTAGCTTTAGGGACTTATTCACATTGGCCTTGGTGTTGGGCATGTGGGAATCTTTGTTGGCACTTACATTGCAGTTTTTTATTTTGTGAAAACCCCCTTTGTATGGAGTTGGGGCTTGGAATTGTTGTTGGTGGGGCTTCACACCCACATGTTGGGGCTTGACACCCACTTGGAGGAATAAACAATTCTAATTTAATGTTGAGTTTAGAAGGGGTTCCTAAACTCACTCATTAGACTCCTATAAAAGGAGAGGCAATGTGAGGAGGCACCACACATCTCATTGTGACATTTTCATCTTGCCATGGAGGTTGGCATGAGTGAGTGAGCACTCTTTCCATGGAGATTGGGAGACAAATTTTAGCAAAGGAAATTCTTCACTTTGACAAATCTAGCCTAGGGTTGCTGGACTTTCTTTTTCTGTTTTTCAACCAAGGAGAGGAGCTCACATGTCTGAGAGGAAGAGGGAGAACATGCTGCATATGTGATCTGTACAGTTCGTACAGAAGAATTTTGTGGTTCCAAAGGCCGCCTAATAGGTCTCTCCTTGGTGCCAACTGTTTGCTGCCTTTTAGGAATGATTCACTGCTCTTTTGAAGTTGTTGTTTGAAGGGTTTAATTAGGAAGTTTTGCTGTCCAATATTAGCACATTCAAACTACTTCAAAACAAAAAATACCCTCTAGATCTTTTACACTTTAATGCTGATAAGGAAACATGCAAACAACATAAATTATACACATGTATTTTTGGTCAACATGGCCTTGGAAAAACCCCCATGGTGAAAACCAGTTGGAGAGCAAATTAGTTATGGAGTCTTAGAGAAATGTTATAGCAAATAAATACACTAGAGGAACCTGCTTTACAACAACAACAAACATGCAAACCACATAAATTATACACATGTATTTTTGGTCAACATGACCTTGGAAAAACCCCCATGGAGAAAACTAGTCGGAGAGCAAATTAGTTATGGAGTCTTAGAGAAATGTTATAGCAAAGAAAGGAAAAACCCCCATGGGGAAAACCAGTTGGAGAGCAAATTATTTATGGAGTCTTAGAGAAATGTTATAGCAAGAAATACACTAGAGGAACCTGCTTTACAACAATAGATCTCAAGCTTGACATTGAAGATTCTCCTTGAAGTACATGCCTTCCTTAGAATTAGTGCCGCTCCTTCTTGACTGCCCTCTTGCTTAGATTTGTGTGCCTGCTCCTCTTAGGTTGTGCACCCCTTCTCTTTACTTGTGCGCCCCTTCTCTAGATGTGCCTCTCCTCTAAGCTTGTGTGCCCTCCTCCATGAGTGTGTCTCTTCACAAAGATTGTGCGCCCTCCTCTCAAGGGTTTACAACAACAACATATCTCAAGCTCGATAGTGAAGATTCTCCATGAAGTACGCGCCCTCCTTGGAATTAGTGCCCCTCCTTCCTGCCCTCTTGCTTAGATTTGTGTGCTTGCTCCTCTTTGCATGTGCACCCCTTCTCTTTACTTGTGCGCCCCTTCTCTAGATGCGCCTCCCCTCTAAGCTTGTGCGCCCTCCTCCATGAGTGCGCCTCTTCACAAATCTTGTGCGCCCTCTTCTCAAGGTGGGCCCTCTTTCTCTCTTTTTCCAAAGCTCTTCTTCCTCTCTTCTACTCAAAACTCATGAGTGAATAATGAATCCCTTTTTCCCTCCTTCCTTAGGTTTAGCCACATCCTTAGGCTAACCTAGGAACCAATGGCCAAAATTAGATATAGGCCAACCAAGATCAAGTCACCTTATGTTTCCTAAGTCATTTTATGTTTCCTAAGCCACTTTATGTTGATAAAATCACTTTGTGACTTAAATGCTCATAAAGTCACTTTGACTTTACAACATAAAGTAAAGTCAGTGAGGGTCACTTTTCCCAGGTCACTTTTCCTCCTTTAGTGTTAGGCACTCAATAACACCAGGGGACCACTCTCCAAGGTACAAAAACTCAACACTCCCTCTTACCGAGGAAAGTGTTCTTCACCACTCACATCTTGTCTCTGCAGTAGACATGCTTTCTCTTTAGCAAAGACTTCGTGAGAATGTCTACAATATGCTCATTAGTAGGAATATAGTTAAGCTGAACTGCCCCTATGCACCTAATCTCGAATGAAGTGGTATTTGATCTCTATGTGTTTCTACTTGTTATGAAATATTGGATTCTCAAAGTGTTTGACACAACTCTGATTATCGCAGTGAATAACTGCAGGCCTCAACTCATGACCAAGTAGGCTAAACAACAACTTGCAAAGCCAAATGGCCTCGCAGCTGGCCTGACTAGCTGCCAGTCTGCCATGTACTTTGTCGCAACAGAACTCAGTCCCACTGACCTCTGTTTCCAATTGAACCGAGAAATAACTGCTGATCCAAACTCGAAACAACACCCTGAAGTGGTTTTCCTGTCAACTGCACATCCTGCCCAGTTGGAGTCTATGTAACCAATCAATCTAACCCCATCACCTCTGACATAGTCCAATCCATAATCCACTAATTTTGTTATGTACCTAAAAACATGTTTTGCTCCTATCTAGTGAACACTCCTAGGCTCCACCATGTACTGGCTGAGAGTGTACACAACAAAACAAATATCTGGTCTAATGTTGACCAAATACATCAAAGAACCAATCAACTGATGATATCTCATGGCATCCATCAACTCGGAATCAGAAGCACTAAGCTTCTTCCAGTTGGTGACCATAGGTGTTGATATGGGTCTGCAACCCTCCATTTGAAATCTGCTTAGAATATTTGTTGCATACTTCCCCTGTCCTAGAAAGACGTGCCCATCCTCCCGCCAAACCTCCATACCCATGAAATAGTGCATGAGTCCAATGTCCATCTCAGATTCTGATGCAAGACCTCACTTGTAATCAACTATGAGCTCCTCCTCTTCAGTGATAAATAAATCATCAACATATAGGATAAGAATTAGAGGATCCTCTCCCTGAATGATATAATAGAGATTTTGATCTGCCTTACTCTTCTCAAAATTCATCTGAAGCAAGAAAGAGTCAATCCTCTAATACCAAGCTCGAGATGCTTGCTTTAGACCATACAATGGATTTTTTAAGAGGCACACGTGGGACTCTCCCCAACACATTGAACCCTTGTGGCTACTCGATGTATACCTCCTCCTCTATGATTCCATTCATAAATGTAGTCTTCACATCCATCTGATGGATCTTCCAACACATCTCTATAGCAATGGCCATAATACTCATGATGGAAGTATATCTCGCAACTGGTGCGAATGTCTCATCATAGTCAATCCCCTCAATCTGAGAGAATYCTCTCRCCWCAAATCGAGCCYYGTGTTTCTCAATGCTGCCATCTGCAGCATACTTGATCTTGTACAACCATCTGGAAGTCACCACTGACTTCCCCTCTATTCTAGGCACCACCTCCCACCTCCCACGCATCATTGAGCATAATGGATTCATACTCCTTTTGCATTGCCTCTCTCTAGACCTGCTGGTCTGTCGTCTGTGCAAAAGTAGTTGTCTCAGAATCTGTGATGCTAGTCACTATGGCCAAATAGGAACCAAACCTCTTTGGTGCTCTGCTCTCTCTCATCAACCTCTTGGGCTCACCAACCTACTCCTTGGCTTCCTTCAAGGTCTTYTGAAACCATCTCGATTTCTTCTTCCTTGAAGTAACCTCTGGTGGAGCAGTATCCTCATGCCCCTCAGTCTCATCCATATATCTCTCCACTGAAGGCTGAGATTCTGAAGCACGTGCACCTATGGTCTGTGTACCAACCACCTGTGATCCTGTAGATGTACTGGGTGGACCAGTGACTCCTGAACTTGGTGCACTAGGCACCTGAGGCTGTGTCCCCTGTGATGCATCACTCTGTATTTGTGGGAGCTCCTCAACCGTGTCTCTCAACTCAAGAGATCTCATGAAGGCTCTATCCTCCTCGAATCTAACATCTCTCCTCACAACAATTCTCTTCAATGTTGGTATATAGATTCGGTAGGCTTTAGAGACCTCTGAGTATCCAACTAGGATCCCCTTCTCTGCTATGGGATCCATCTTTATCCTCATGTCAGAAGAGACATGAGAGAACGTCAAACACCCAAATATGCGAAGGTGCTCAACATTAGGCCTACTCCCAGTGAAAGCCTCCTCAAGGGTCTTTCTCCTCAGAGCTGTATGGGGAGTCCTGTTCTGCAGATACACTGTAGTACTACAAGCCTCTCCCCATAAAAAAAATGGTAATGGTTGATCATGCAACATAGATCTCGTTGCACCAACAATGGTCCTGTTCTTCCTCTCAACAACCCGATTCTGCTTGGGGTTGTAAGGAACAATCAACTACCTTCTGATACCCTGCTAGGTGTAAAAGTCTGCAAACTCTGTGGAGGTATACTTACTGCTCACCCCCATTGTTCGACCGCAAGACCTTGATTTTTCTCCCTGTTTGGTTCTCCACAAGAGCCTTAAACTCTTGGAAATTCTTGAAGACCTCTCTCTTGGTCTTCAAGAAATAGATCTAGGTCTTCCTGGAGTGGTCAACTCGCACACATCAATGTGTACCAAATCAAGTATCCTAGCTGATCTATTGTCACTATCGGGAAAGACAGTCTTGGTGTACTTCCCAAGAGTACACCCTCTGCAAACCTTTTGATGCTCAGTGCTTAACTATGGAAAACCTGTCACAATCTCCCTCAGCACTCTTAGAGCTCCATGATGCAGATGAGCCATCCTTCGATGCCATAGCTCACACAATTGACTGCTGTTGCTACTACTAACCAAGGCATGAAGCGACTAAAAGATGAGTCTATACAGATTCCCATCTCATGTCCCAATCACTCTGCCAAAAGTGACATTTAACGTCAAATCCCCTATCTCAAATTCTTATTTAGCCTAGGGACATACAAGACATCCCTAAACACCAAGGGTGGCATCAACTCCCCCTGACATCAATTCATTTTTTTTTCCAGGGGACGCAAATTTATCTCCATTCTGCCATTTTCTTTATATTATTATATTTATTATAAACAAAACTAAGATTCCGTCATCTGTAAGAATATTTATTGCCAACAAAACTAAGATTCCGCCATCTGTAAGAATATTTATTTCAAACAAAACCATGATTCCGCCATCTGTAAGAATATTTATTTCAAACAAAACTAAGATTCCGCCATCTATAATTTAAAAGGCCACGCTGCATCTTTTTGTTTGTTATGAACGTAGAGGTGGTGAACTTGAAAACACAAAAATCTTAAATACAGGCGGACGTCGCTGATTCCACTTTTAGTTTTGGCTGATTGAGCGATATTTTCTTTTTATTTTTTTCATTGTATGTTTACATTGTTTGGTTGGCCCATCTTGTTTTGTTGTCTGATGTTTGTCCGAGCAGGAGAGAGGTAGAGATGAAATCCTTGATTTCCGAATTCTGTGGTTAAATGTGAATTGCGATGTGGTTAAATGTGGTGGTGGTCGTAAAGGTACACATTGTGCCATAAACCTCTAGGTTATTGATGTGGTTATTAGGTTAATCTACGCATTCATTTCTCTATCTTCATTTTTTTTTCCAGGGGACGCGAATTTATCTCCATTTTGCCATTTTCTTTATATTGTTATATTTATTTCAGATTTACTTTCCAGAAAATTGCAGGGTTTATCCATTGCCCGATCCAGAGAGAGGGACATTTCGACCCAGAGGCTCATTCAAGGTAAATTTCGTCCTATTTTTATTCAATGTGTAGCTATTCCACTATTGCATATAAATTGAGAAGGAGATGATACGACATCGAAATTTCGGAAAAGTACATTCAATGTTTCCTTGTTTAGGTATTTCGTTCAGAGTTGGTGTACTGCGATGTGGTTAAATGTGGTGGTGGTCGTATAGGTACACATTATGCCATAAACCTCCAGGTTATTGATGTGGTTATTAGGTTAATCTACGCATTCATTTCTCTGTCTTCATTTTTTTTCCCAGGGGACTCGAATTTATCTCCATTCTGCCATTTTCTTTTTATTATTATATTTATTTCAGATTCACTTTCGGGAAAATTGCACGGTTTATTCATTGCCCTTTAGTTTGGCTCTGCCCCTTTCAACGCCCCTTTAGTTTGGCTCCCATTGAGTCTTGCTTGCAGCTCCTCTACCCCCATCTTCTTCCATTTCCAATTCCTTCTCTTCATCTCATTGTCCTTGGCTTGGAGCTTGGAGCAACATGGAGCGAGAAGGAGGACTATCATGTTATAGTTTGGAGGTTCCATACCTTAGATTCTGAGGACACTTTGGGGATTCCCATTTTTTGTTTTTGCGTGCTCTTACATCTAGGATTTTATTTTACTATGTTTTTTTGCTCATAACATAACATTTCATTTTCTTTGCAATATTTTATGGAGTTTATGGAGTTTGGGGAGACTTGCCATTGTTTTATGGCATAGGTGCACAACATTTTCATATTACTTTGCTTAATTTATTGAACATGTGCTTAATATTTATATTATTTGCCCCTTGTTATAAGTTGGATTCTCATCCAACTTGCAGCAAGCCATTTCTCTCGGTTGAAAACAGTATTGCCACTAATCTCATGAGAGACAATTGGTTGAGGCGCCACTTTTGTTTTGGGATTTTTCATTCATTGTACTGTAATTTGTCTCCCTTTCCTCACTCTTTTACCTTCATTCACTAGTCTATAGAGGAAAGGTAGTGAAATGATTAGATAAATGGAACATTTGTTTTTCTTTTGCAACAACATTTTCAAAGCATGCGAAGCATGAAGTCAAGTCTAGTGAAAAATGCACTATTTTAACAACCTAGACTATTAAACCCTTTCTTTTGGGCTTATCTTCACCTTTCCTAAAGTTGAGCATTTTACCATATCTGTCTCAATCTAGCTCTTGAGTTGTCCACCTCCTTTGCGGTGAGACAAGTAGTTTAGCTAGTAAACTATCTGTTACATTTTAGTTACTCCACTGTGACCCCGCATAGAGTCCCAAGCTAGTTCATTGTTTTGGTATCTCCTTGAGAGTTATATTGACTATCGATGGGTTGGCTTCGCTCTTCTGTATCTTCCCCCATTTTAATTTTCCTTTCATGGGTGAATTCTCATCCCCCATCCTTCCTCCTCCTTCCCTTTCTAATTCCTTTACCATCCATATTCAATGATGGGTCCTACTTTCATCCTAGTCAGCCCTATTCTATTCGTGAACCCTATATGATCACCTTTCAATGAGGGTACCCGCATCTCCTAACGAGGCCTTTTTTGTTAGTGAATCCTCTAGTGTCTCCTCAAACCTATGTAGATTCTCTCTTAAGTCAATGTTGGATCCTCTTGGGCAAGAGGTGCTCTTGTTCTTTGTCATTAATGGATCACATCTCCTCCTCCACCTCCCTTGGGTTTCACCTTTCTTGTTGTTTTTAGATTCTCTATTAAGTTTGAGTTGGATCCTCTTGGGCAATAGGCACTCTTGTTCCTCGTCATTTGAGGACCATGTCTCCACCTCCACTTCCGTTGGGTGTCACATTTCTTGTTTCCTTCCCCTTTTTTAACCAACAATGTTGTTGCCTAAACAATTTTTGTGCCTCCTATTCCCCATACGATGGGAGGCTCTTCTCCCTTGTTGAATTATGCATCTAGAACATCTGAATAAGAAGGAAATCCTCATACAAGTGGCTTGTACTTATTTTATACTTGTTTATGACAATTCATATTCAAGTTGGATTCAAAACATCGAATGAAATATGGAAGGTCATTGGTCACACCTCCTCGATGAATGCTAGAAGGTCCAAAAATTGCGTAGATGATCCTCCTAGATCATACCAATGGAGAAACTTTTGGTCCCAAAAAGCTTACCTTCCTATGAATTCGCGAAAGAGTTCCTTCACTTTATCTTTTGTATACCATTTTTCCTTATTTGGGAAATTTCCTCTTGGCACAACTTGCAAATACTCAATTTCTTCCCTTCATAAAGATTTGCAAATTTTCAATTTCTTCCCTTCATAATGATTTGATTTTGTTATGTATGACCATGTCATTTTCCATGGCTTTGAGTGCTTTGGTTGCTAGTTCTTCGATTTTGGGCAAAACTCACTTCTCACTAACATGTTATTCATTCGACAAACTTGGCTCAAAGAGTTCAAATACAACGAATTCAAAATTGAATGGATGTTAACATGTTATTCATTCGACAAACTTGGATCAAACAGTTCAAATACAACAAATTCAAAATTGCATGGATGTTTATATAGGATGGCAAATTAAGCTTGAAATGCATTGTTGTTTATTTTTGAAAGTATTTCAAATGGACCATACCTTACGGGCTTGATATTTTTCCCTTCCCCTTGCATTCTCTCCTTGGTCAATTGTAACCAAACTTTGTTACCAATTTGGAACTTATGCTCTTTTCTATATTTGTCAAGCCTCTCTTTTTACTTCACCAGTGTCTCCTTTGATTGCCTTTAGACTTGCTGAAGCACTTTGAATAGGGAAACCTATTATTCCCTATGAAAATATTTATTCTTCATCATATTCGAAATACAGATTCCAATTTATTGGACATACGAATTATTATAATGGAGAGAGAATAGAATGCGTAAGAGCCTATAAGTAATAATATATCACATCTATAGATGATATATTAATCCATAAAATCTATAAGGCTTATAATCAATATAAATGGATTAATATATTAAACGAACTATATACAAAGTAAACATGTTAAAAAATCCTCCCTTACTGGGAACAAAAATTTCATCGTTCTACGC
>JASDQU010108214.1:261762-274033 GCA_032191745.1 Picea mariana | reverse complement strand
CATAGCATCTCGTTCGTCCTGACTTTTGGTTTGACTCACAGAGGTTGTACGTTCCCCCTGGCTTTTGTCAATACCTCACAAGACTGGTTGATTCTCCAAATCTCCCTAGCTAGCCTCAGGGTGGCCCATATGGCCTCTCATTGGAGAATGACTGTCGATGCTGCCAAATTTAACAATTACCTCATGGAGCAAGATCCATTTTTACTGCAGGACCAGGTCGATGTGATGGATGTTGTTGTTGCTGACAAAGTGGAGGCATTGAAGAAGAAAAGGACGAGCCCTCCAGGGCCATGCTCAAGTCGATCTGGCTCTCGATACTCCATGTCTAGGACTTGTGGGCCTCGAGACATAATCTCCTTAGTTATCCCTAGGCTAGGGGATAACAAAGCCTATCTTCCACCAAGGTTTTGTTCTTCATATTTTCAGATTCTTCACAAACCCTTGCCAACTAGGCTAGAAAACCTAACGGCTAGGCTAGGCTAGCAACCTTAGGTTTTGTTGGGCTTATAAATGCCAACAATAAGCCTTAAGAGAGTCACAGGAATACTAGTGTGCTGAAAAGCTCCTTCAATGAGCTGCAGAAACCCTAAAACCAAAAATATGAGAAAATTGTGAAAACCTAGAAACCCTAGGGCCAAAAATTCAAAATGCTTGGAATTTCAATCTGAGAGTCTCTAGAGGTGCGTTGGAGGAGGCGGTACTCTCCTATGTCAAATTTAGCCCCAACGTCCAAGTATTAAGAGCTGAAACTGAAAAAGAGGGAGGGTCGTACGGAATTTCTAGAAACCCTAGGAATGTCGTACGATTCTGCAAAAAGAGTACGGCTTGTTTTGAAGGCTTGTGCAATGGCTTCTTCAAGACCTATGCTCTGAAACCATGTTGAATTTTCACTATGCTAGGCTGAAACATGAGGTTTATTTCAATTTTAGCATTTACTTGAACCATAGACAAATGCAACTACACCATTAACAATTGTTGCAATAACCAAGTTTGCAAAAAGAAATACCATGCACAAGAACACAAGAAATATCCTGGGAAACCCTTCTCAACAAGGGAAGAAAACCCAGCAATCCTTTGTTATATTCTCAAGAGAAAGACCTCCCACACCATAGACCTAGCACACAAAAGGATGCTCTCAAAAACCAAGAAGGCTAGCGCCCAAGAGAGGTGCGCGGTTCAGCCCTAGAACTTGTACTTGCTGAAATTTCCAAAATTACATGTGTGTTGTGTTTCCTCAATGGGGAAATCACCTTTATTTATAATAGACTGGACACATCAAAAGTGGTGTCTATTGGCACAACAGGGCCGACTTCAATAACTCAAAATATTATTAATAATTACAATATTAATTATCTTTTACATTAATTATCTTCCACTTTATGGTGGGGCTGACCTATACCGTTTGCATCAGAATTAGGGTTACAGGTAAATCTAACTCTTAGACAATATAGCAAGGGATCTCACACACCCACTAGTGCTCAGCCACTAGGGGCACATCCACCTGTGCTCAACCACAGGGACGCCCAAGTCAATAGATCTCTATCTCACTAAGTCTCACGGGAGAATCATCTGGACACACACTCACTAGTGCTTAGCCACTAGCCACCTGTGCTCAACCACAGGGACGTCCTACTCAACAGATCTCTATCTCACTGAGTCTCACAGGAGAATTGTCTAGAGTATCACATCGTCTCAACTCTCTACATAGAGGAGAACAATAAACCTATCACATGGGCTCCTTCACCCCTCACAGCGGTACACATTGTTTCATCTCAAACGACACACCCATCTCATGGGCATCTTTCCTTCTCAGGGGCACACAGCATTCCAACTCCGTCTCAGAGAGAACGACACACCCAACTCATGGGCATCTTCCCAACACAAGGGCACACAACATTCCATCTTCATCTCAGAGAGGAATGGCACACCCATCTCAAGGGCACACCCAACTCATGGGCTCTCTCAGGCCGACTCACTCAGTTTGTGTCCTAGAGGATGTCTCATGCAACTGTAATCATCAACAATGAGCAATGTTGATGAGGAATGAGGCATTTGGGGGGGGTTGTTTGTGGAGAATACTGATCATCATCATCATTGGGATCATTGTCTCCATTGCAGGAAATGAGACATAATCTCCTCTAGCTACCCCCTAGGTGAGAGGGGGTAACATCTGGCTCCAACATGGGGACATGTGCTCACCATAGAGCGCACGATAACCTCAACATCTTTGGTACTCCAATACCTATAACCTGCATCACTCTAAAATTCTCACTACATTCTAACATAAAATCATCAACAACAAAGTGTAGGGGGATGTTATCCACCCTGGTTTATGAAAATATAAAACCAATGCGAGAAAGAAAGAAAAAAATTCATTTTCATTAATATTTGCTAAGCCAACATGGATGCATAATAAAGCAATAAATAACATCAACAAAGAAGTGCAATAAAGCAAGCACACAACATGACCTAGCTAATCCTACTTTATTGCTACATGACAACTAAAAAACTAGGTATAATCATAAAACCAGTGAATCCATCCTAGCATTTTATCAAAATCAAAATTTCTAACTTTGTACTTAGTTATGAACCAAAGCAAAAATATATCAAACATAAAATAATAATGAGCTAGGATAATTACTACAACATAACAAATTAAAGGGTGAAAACTCATGAGGGTGGGAAGGAAGAACAAAATCATGTCGATATGTGTCTCCATAATCTTGCTCTACCCATCTCTTAATAGGGCTGAGATATGAAGAAGGATTGTAGGGTGGATTGAAAGATTCCCACGAATGGCTACGCTGGCTTTCATCATTCCTCGAGGCTCAAGATGGAATCATAAGAAATCTGAAGAAATCCCAACGACCAACCAAGGAGAAATTGAATGAAAAATGGCACATGAATTTAGAACTTACAAAAAAAAATTGCTCCCAACTTGGGGCTCTTTTATCTTCTACATGCAACTAAAAATCCTTGCAAGAACCATAGGTTGAATACACCTTTTCCCCATAGATAATTTAGCATCAAAAACATAATTCTCTATTGTATCTTCAATGATATAGCAAGATAGGGAAAAAGAAAGTCAGAGATCTTCACTATTAAATTCTCATTGTCCTAGGAGAATCATGCCCTCATATGAATGTTCATTGAAATCTTAGCACAAAGGTGGTTGAAAATTTTCATAGAGTAGCTCCAAGTGCTCAAAAGAATATGTACCACACCTTCTAGGAAATAGCTGGAAATCGTCATGAGAATGTTGCAATGGATCATTCCTAGATGGTTGAAACAAATCTGTGAACACATCATCTTCATATTGCCAAAAATTTGAATCAATAATGCCCATAGATGTATGTTCTAAAGGCAACAATTATGCATTCTTGATTCTAGGTTCACTATCGTTCTCATAACGAGGATCTCCATCAAAAGAATAGCAACTTATATCCCATCTACGTCTTCCAACATGTATAAAATCATCAATGCAATCATCATGCTCTTCATTAGATGGAAAACTTACTACATCCAAGGGTCCTCCAAAATTTCTTCACTTTTTGAGTCATGAAAGGATGCATCAAAGACTTGGGAAGGACTATAACTTACCATACGTTGGTCTTCACGTGAACGATAGACTTCATCTTCATCATTTGGAGGAGAAAATACCAGCGTCTCATCTTCATGAGGAGGAATACTTTCAATAGGACCTTCTTCATGGACCTCGTCTTCAACATGATGTGCTTCACTAATGTCTTTTTCTTCAACAGATTCACGAGGTAGCTCTTGTTATTCTTCCTATACTTGGTAACTTTCCTCACGATTCTCTTCTTCAAGCTTTTGTTCTTCAATCAAATCTTCATCGTCTTCAATAGGGTCAAAAAATAATCCTTCTTCTTCTTGCTCTTGGTAACTTCTTTATTAATTCTTTCTTCCTCTAAGGGTGCTTTATCATGTTCTTCCAGAAGGTAAAGACTCTGCTCTCGTAAAGATTATGTCATAATTGGACCAACATCTACAAATAATAGGCCGAAATTCCAGCGTTTGATGAAGTTTTCAAGGAAAACCCTAATAGAAGGTATGCTTTTTGGATCACACTAGTTCTTGAGCCAGTCCCTTTGCTTTTGTCCCAATGATAATAAAAATAGTCTTATTAAATGTTATGAACATAATATATAATAATAAATATAAATACATTATAATAGTTAATGAATAATTAATGAAGAGCCACCTTCCCAATGAAAGGTCATGTCTCTTCATGGAAAGGCACCCCCTGCGTGGGTACATAAGGCCCTCATTATTATTGTATCTCATCATCTTATTCATATACATTATTATTTAATATATTATCCTCTATGGATTATAACCTGTTGTCCTACCTACATTGAGTATTTACCTAATGAACTGGCTTGGTTCACCACATTAAAGCATCATCGTGTCTTTCTTTTAGCGTTGAAATACACCTCATGAATAACAGAACATGAGGAATAGCACGAAGAATACCCCATTTGAAATCTGGGATCCATTCCTCATAATCAGGGGGAAGCTAATTTGGGTATCCTAGTATGTCTTTGATATCAAGAGAAGGAAACATTTCATGAAGTTCCCATGGTGCCATAATTCCTTCATTTGAGAATATGCAATCTTATACAAAATCTGAGAATAGAATGACAACTCAAAACATATCAGTAGAATTGCTAGATGAACTCGCTAGACAAGGCTCATCAAAGTGTAGATATGATAAATGGATTCTTCCCTCAATGGAGTCGCCAGGTAAGCTAGGTAAGAAAGGCTTTGGAAATAGGCTTACCAAGAAAATGTTGTAGGAAGAATGACTCAATTCTCCCCAGCAACAGCGCCAAAATGTTATCACAAAATCTACCACTTGTGCAAAGCCTTCACAAGATGCTAAACTTGCATAACAATTGGAAGTAATTGCCACTATCACTTAGGCAAGTACTTCTCTCGTTTTAGTAATCGATGAGAACCCAGCACAAGGGAGGCTTCTCTTGTGACCTCAAGGGATCCTATAGCAAGCTAAAAGCAAGTCTACAGCCCCCCCCTATCTTGGTCACTTAGTGCGATAGGCTAGGTCTAAGGGAAAAGGAAAAGCTAGGATGAGTTTAGACAAGGAAATTGATTGTGAGTCTGTGTGAAAAGTGCTCCAATGCATTCAATGACAAATACTGAGTCTAAGGAAAGAAGAATGAGCCCAGAGCACTAGCTATCAAAGAAAAAGGGTTGATGTAATAAAACTTGTAGTAAGAAATAGTACATTTCAGCATATAATAGTTTTACAATAGCAATGGTATAACAGCTCTAAATCAGCAATATAATGGATGAAAATAAGTCCAATAAAAATGAAGCCACTTAAAAATTATCCACCAATGATTGCATGAAGTTAAGAGCATTAGACTATGTTAGATATCAGCAATATGCTCAAGCCCTAATGGTTGTAGCAAGCATTTATAACAACAAGAAGTAAATGGGTTAGAATGCAAGGCATTGAGTTGGAATGAGTATGAAAATGCAACGAAGCATCTAAACTAACCAATCTCTTTAAGACAAAGAGAAAGAGAGTTAATTAAGAGTTTGTATCACTTGTAAGCAAAAGAATATTTGTTGTTTTCTCTACTTAGGCAAATGGGATCAATGCAACAACATGAAAGATGCTAAAGGCAAAAGGAAACTTAAAAATTTAGCCTAGGGTTATCCCCTCATAGGCCCAAGTTTAATCTTCTAGAAAAGCAAGCCATAGGGTTTATCCCCTCGTAAAACCTAGGTGCCATCCTACTTCTTCAAGAGCTTCTAGCACAAAGTCAAATGGAATTAGGCCAAACCCTAGAGATTATCCCCTCATAAACTCTAGACTTTAACCTTGTTATCCCCTATCCTAGGGATAACTAAGGAGATTATGTCTCGAGGCCCACAGGTCCTAGACATGGAGTACCGATAGCCATATTGACTTGAGCGTGGCCCTGGAGGTCCCATCCGTCTTCTTCAACGCCTCCATTCTGTCAACAGCAGCAGCATCCATCCCATCGGCCTGTTTCTGAAGTAGCAGTGGGCCTTGCTCTATGAGCTAATGAGTCTAGGTATCATGGTATGTGTCACTCTAATTCTCAAAACATTTGAATATGTGCATTTAATTCTCTTTTGATTCATGATGTGTGCCTGGAATTTATGCCTTTTGACTTGTCCATACCTGGGGGGATGACACAATACCCTAGCAAGTTGGTTCCCTTCGGAGTGAGTTACCACTGGGTGGGTTCATGAAAGGTCGTCATCCATTCCCACCATACTTATCATTTTTCATCATCTTCCCTCTCATCTATCCCCTGCATTGGTTCGGGCATTGGGTTTGCCAAGCTAGTAAAGGGTTGTACCTTGCCTTGTGGGAAGAAGGGGCTAAAGGCCCAGAGCGTAAAAGTAGTTGGAAAAAGATAAAAGCCAAAAGATCAAACCTTGAGATGCTTCGCCCAGGGATAAAAGGCTTCTCAGCAAGAAAAAGGGGGGACCCATAAAAAGATAAAACTCAAGACCTAGTTGGTGGATAGGGGGTCTCATCACAAGCTAGCCTATTAGGTCCATGGGCATGTAGCGGTATGACACTACTATTCATCTGGTCACCACGCCAGGGTAGTGGCTCTTGGTGGCATAACCAAGAGAAAGGGGGTATCATCACGAGCCAACCTTCTCATCTCCGTGAAATGCTTGTGGGTAACACTATCACCACTGGTCACCACGCCAGGGCAGTGTCCCCCAACTATTCTCTTGAAAGAAAAAGCAATAAGATAAAAAGTAAAAAAGACATTGAATGGGCTAGAAAACAATAGCATCCATGACAAGGTGCAGCTCACCCTCTTCAGAGGCACCCACAGGTACGCCCTACATTTACCTGTCACCATTGCACCCCTTGCCCAAACATCCCCCACACCATCTCGTGCACTTACATGACCTAGATTGGTCTTCACCTAGAAATACCCCACACCTGAGGAGAATTGGCCCAATAGGATGTCCTGGAACCCTCTCCAAGCCTGGCTTGTAGAATAGCAAAACGTCTTTAAGCACTTGTCTGGGAAAGGGGGGTTTTATGCACATGTTTGGGTAACTTGATTATTAGATGTGATTGGCATTTCTATGATCCATGTGACTTATGAGCCCATGGAGGGCATACTTGTTGTTGTTGTAGGACCACGCCCGACAAACAAGTACATATGGGGAGATGATTAGCTCGGACCTCCAAAGGGCTAAAAGCCCACCAGATGGATGTTGAGACCCCAACCAGGGACAGACATATACCAGAGGCTTTCACAAGAGAGAGAGGAGGAAGTTCCACCAGAGACAGCTTGGCAAGCCTCGACCTAGGGGGGTCTTGCCTTTCCCCCTGAATATTGGCCTTGGAAGGCCCATGACGTCACCTCTGTGACCCTTAACGTTACCCACCGTCAAATGGACATGATGGAGGCAGTTGTGTGCCAAGTGGCACGTGTGACATAATCCAGAGGCCTTGGAAGGCCCAACGTTTTGCTCATGGAGGCCAACGTCACCCTAAAAGGGCATGACGTCACCTCTTTTGCATGTTTTAGGATTTAATTTGTCAAATTTATGTAAAAAACTAGATATTTGATGTAACTGGCCATGTCGTCCTTTTTGACCTAATTTTGTAATTAAAGGTCATTTGGATTGTATAAATAAGGGATTAATCCCTTGTATTTTTTCATCATTCTTTCACTCACACAAGGGAGATATGAAATTCGGCCTCTTTAAGGCTTATTGGCTGAAATTAAGTGGTGCGCAACTCTTGGAGGAGGCTTGTCTTGGTGTTTTTTGGCATTTTCTTGGTGGAAAGTCTTCAACTAGGGCATTTGCTAGATTATTCTTGGTGAATGTAAGTGAAATTCTGCAATTATTCTTTGCTTTGAATGATTATAGTATCTTTACTATGCATTTACTAAGATCATGAAATTGCTAGTATAAAACCCTAGGAGATTAAGGACATGTTATTATCCTTATCTCAATAGCTATCTACCTACTAGATTTTGCTAGAAAACCTATACATTGAAGCATGTGCTAGAGCCCTACCATTGTACCACTCTTAACATCATTTGCTTCATCAAGCCTTTATTTATCTTAAGCTTGAACTAAAGAAGAAGGAAAACCACTAGGGCCTAGGGTTACCTACTTCCTAGTACTTGTTTTCCTTCTAGGGTTTGGTGATTGAGGCCTTAGGTTACCAACACCTCAATCATTTTCCCTCTTGTCTCTAGTTCACACATTATCATTTATTTCCTTGAAGATTGTTGCTGCAAAAAGTGACTCCATTAGCCCTAAAGACACTGGTTCATACCTTGTACTTGATTGATTGATGAAAACAACCCCTAAACCCTTTACCTCAAGCTATTTACTAACTACTCTTAACCCTAGATTAGACTAATTTACTAACATACTTGTTGTTGTTACAAAAGTAAGCTACAACCATATATTGCAGCAGTAAAAGCTCTTAAAAGAAATTATTAAATTTGATTTTTACATTGCCTTATTAGCTTCTGACAAGTGCTAGTATATTGCCATTATTAGGTTACCATTTTGGGTCATTTTGAAGCTTGTTTAAGGCATAACTTGTGAAGCTATCATCATACATTTATTGATGTTATAAATTTCTGTTTGCTTCATCTTATATCAATTTATTGCTTTCATTGAAAAGTCCAAGGTTTTACGAAGCACTAACATCAATTGTTACTTGCAAAAATAGTGTTTTCTTGTTGTCTTGTTCTGGGCAAGTACACTTAAGCATATCTTTGCTTCATATTATTAAACCTTTGGGACTCTCTGATCGGTGTGACTTGTGAGAGCGGACAACTTTTCTTGATACCTTTACCTTTGCCTTCTCAAACCCCCAAGGCATCAAGGACGTCTCCCCTAGGCTTTCATCCCTAAAGAGAAAGAGATGTCTTATTTAGGTGACAATGATAGGACAACCTCCTGTTACGCCAATTTATCATCCACTTACCTTTCCCTTTTGGGCAAGTACAAATTGTGCGATAACAAACCTCAAAGACAAGGTTAAGGGGATGTTCTCTTACAATCCCTAACTTTATCCTTGTATGCTTTAACAAATTAAGATGAATAAAACAATGGAAGGGGATGACTCCTCTCAATCCTTCCCTAGGGTTTCTAGCAAAAGTGTTCAAGGAAACAAGATAGCATGCACTTATTACCTCTCTAATAGAGCATACACCATGAATAACCAAGAACAAACACTTAAACTTGGAAAGAACACTTACTATGCCAAGTCGCTATGCATGAAGAAACCCTAGTTCCATGAATATTTATGACGAACAAGGTTTGTCCGCTAAGAAAACATCTAGTGTAAAAAGGACAAATAACAAAAATACATATAAGATAGTCTTAATAAAATTATGAATAATGAGATAAGATGATTACAATGACCCTTGTGGCGATATACATATAGGCATTGACTGGCCATGAGGTGAAAAGGTATGTCTCTTGCCCTTTCATTAATTATTATTGTTGTTAATATTATTATCAGTATGTAATATATATATATTGTATGTTACATTATCCATCAAAAACAAGTAAAAGCATCGATAAGACTATCCTTAATGAGGTGCACATAAGTACTCCAAGTGAGAAAAGAAGAGAGAAGAGCTATAGAAGTGATTCTCCACAAGGGAGAGTTGTGTTTTAGCCTTGAGGTAGTGCTAGCCTCCTTATATGAGACAAACCTCGTGCTATAACCCCTCCAAGCCCACCAAAATACAATAATCCATGATACAAGTGAGATAGGTCAAAGTCGATCCCTCAAATAGCCTCAAAGAATAATAATACATGCTAATACACCAAAACTTCTCCTCCAACATCACATGTGTGGGTGTAAGAATCCCCAACAAGGATGTGTCATGCTCTAGAAGGGTGCAAGGGCCTCCCAAGGCCACATCTCCTCATCAAAAGGTGCAAAGCATGTTCAAAGGTGACACCTCCTCATCAAAAGGTCATGTCTCATCATCAAAGGACCCCAACTCATCATCAAAGCGGTGCCCTAATGGCAAGCAAGCCCCAATCATCATTAAAGCATCATAGCGCATAACGTCATCATCCATATGCTCAATGTCCAAGGTGAAAAGGCCAGCGTCCAAGGTGAGAATGAAGGTGCATCACCTCTCTGAAGGATGTCCAATCATGTCCAAGTGCAATGTCCTCTATCCAATGTCTAACAAGCTCCGGTGTGCACTGTACAAGATGAGGATTCTTGCCCATCTGTCAACCAATATGACCATATATGCAAAATGAGAGCCCATCTATCAATTGCCCAAGGTCCAGGAAGTGTGAGAGGATGTGTGTGAATATGTCATGTCATCATATGACCCAACGCTCTATATCACACGTGTTATGTCCTGTATAAAATGTGTTGAAATAATGTAACTGCAAAGTGTATTCTTATTATTATTTGATATATTATTCATTGGATCAATCCCCATTGTGGATTGATCATGTCGGCTATTGTAATAGGACCAAATCCCCTTTTGCGGATTGGTCAAATGATAATTATAATAGGCAGAATAATAAGTCAGCCCCAACAGATATTAAAGAGTCCCTAGAATATATTAAAGGTGGTTATAACCACCCAGTTTGAGAAGTCGGCCCTGCCAGTGAAGAGACACTTCACACGTGCCAGTCTTGTATAAATAAAGAGGTCAGTGCCTCACTTAGACACACAACTCACTTGCTCATTTGAGAGACAAGTTTCGGAATTGCAGTTGGAGAAGAAAGAGAGAGAGTGGTGCATCTTTTGGAGAGGATCGTTTGTATTAGCTTGAGGTATCTCTTGGCATTGTATTGCCTATCTATAATAAGGAAGTTTTGCTGGGTTTTCTTCCCCTAGAGGGTTTCCCAGGATAAATGTTGTGTCTTGTGATTGTGTATTTCTCAATGATCTTGTCTTTATGTTGTTGTTATCTATTGAAATTCAAAGAACTATAATAATGGCATAAACATTAACATGGTATCAAAGCCAAGCTGAAGAGAGCATCTTTCGCAAGAGAAAAACATCATTGTTGTCGTACATGCAAATTAAGGCTTTTTGATGGTGAAGTTTTTCAGCCCCAAAACCATCTAGAAAAGTGTGCCCTCCCTCAAGGATTACTTTGGCATCATCAGCGCACCTTTTCAGTGGGTGGATCTCCCGGAAAGTGAAACCCTAGTTTCACAAAAGTACCAGAAGTACCAGAAAACCAGTGACCTAGAAGTACCAGAAGTACCAGAGTACCAGAGGTACCAGAAAACCAGAAGCACCAGTCCAGAAATCCGCAGATCAAGTTTGGAAGGGTAAAAGTTGGATTTTCTCAGATCCAAGCACACCAGGCTACTCGCCTCAACCAAGCGCATCTCTTGGTAAGTTCAAAATTTGATTTTGAGCACTTTCATTTTTTGGTCATTTTCCTAGCTCCAAGTAAAAGATGGTTGCAAGCACGAAGCTTGTTGACAAACTGGAAGGCGTGGAAAACTTTCATGCCTGGAAGTATAGAATCGGCCTGATCCTTGCAGAGAATGACCTAGCAAGATTCATCAAAGAAGAAGTGTCGGAACCCAAAGATGCCGCAGAGAAAGCAAAGCATCAAAAGGACACAATCAGGGCCCAAAGAATCATTGCAGACTCAATCAAAGACCACCTGATTCCTTATGTGTCATCAAAGAACACTCTGAAAGAAATGTTTGATGCCCTAAGCAGACTGTACGAGGGAAAGAACATAAACTGGAAGATGAATCTAAGAACTCAACTCAAGAATACGAGGATGCAGAAAGGAGAAACGATCCAAGAATATTTCTCTAGAATTTCAGAATTCAAACAACAGTTAGAAGCAATTGGAAACACCATAGATGAAGACGAGCTCATAATGACGACCCTAAATGGTCTCACAAGACCTTGGGATGCATTCATCTAAACGATATGTGCCAGAACGGAGAAACTAAAGTTTGATAGTCTATGGGAAGAATGCATCCAAGAAGAAACAAGAGTAGCTAACCGTGAAGCGCTACTAGCAAGAGATGATGATCAAGCCCTAGCTACTCACACCAAAAGACGAAGGAAGAAACCCTACTTCCACAAGGAGACTCATAAAGAGCCTCAACCGCCAAACAGATTCAATAATAAAGAATCTCATCCAAGGAGATTTCAGAAGAGAGGACAACGAAGGGAAAGAGACTACTCATCTGTACAATGCTATCATTGTGACAAGATGGGACACATTGCGAAATT
>JASDQU010108214.1:242127-252153 GCA_032191745.1 Picea mariana | reverse complement strand
GAGAAAAAGACTGCCAAGGAGATGTGGGATGCACTTAAAAACTTGTTCGAGGCGAAGAACGAGAATCGGAAGATGGCCTTGAAGGCTAAGTTGCATGATACCAAGATGGGTAAGGAGGAGAGTGTCTCTTCTTATCTTACCTGGGCGGCTCAAGTTAAAGATGAGTTGGCAGCTGTTGGAGAGGTCATTTCGGATTATGAGTTGGTGAGGATAGCCTTAAATGGCTTCACCAAAGAATGGGAAGTCTTCGTGAAGTGTGTGGTGGGACGTGAGCATCTACCAGATTGGAGCAGATTGTGGGATGATTTCACTCAGGAGGAGATCCGAGAAAGATCTCAGAGCAATGATCAAAAGACAGACAGAGTTGATGAGAATGTTGCTCTTGTGGCAAAAGAGAAAGAAGGAAGGAAGTTTCGGAAGGGACTTGAGTAAAGTCAGATGCTATTGTTGTAACCAGTTGGGGCACCTTGCCTCTCATTGTCCTGAGAGGAAGAAGACGAAGAAGAAGGAGTCAAAGGGGCCTGAGACAGCTACTACAGCAGCCATAGAGGACTTTGCTTCAAAGTTTGATAGGGAATTTTCTTTGGTTACCCTAGTTTCCAGTGTCGTCAGCGGAGGATTCGAAGGTGATGTCAGATGGATTGTGAACAGTGGAGCCTCTAGCCACATGAAGGGAATCTGGTGAGTATTCCCAGACTTCACAGAGATTGGTCTTGGCTGACAGGTGGTCAATGAAGGTGGTATGGCGAGAGTTGTACGTGGAGTTGGGAATGTCAGATTCCAACTCGAGTTTGGGGAACTCTTGGAGCTTGATGGAGTTCTCTTTGTTCCAGAGTTGAGTGTTAACTTTCTCTCAGTCTCAGCCTTGGAGGATGTAGGATATTGCGTATTGTTCAAGAGGGAACATGTCTTTATCTACAGAGAGGGAGTGGACCCGGTAGAGTTGCAGTTGATCGGTAACCGGGTGAACAGGTTGTATATGTTGAGAGGACAACCTTTGATGTATGATTCTGCGTCGGATGAGGAGCATGAGGAGGCTTCTGAGACTGCGGTGGCGCCAAGGTATTAGTCTTGCATTCCGAGAGAAGAGAGCGAGTCTCTTCTGAGCACTAGCAGAAGGCTCGGCAAGGTTGATCAAACCGATGCTCAAGATGAAGTGAGCTCAGGGTTCCGGGAGGTTGCCAGGAGAAGATCTTCTAGTTCAAGTTATGTGCAGGTGTTGCAGATGGCTCCAAGTTCAGAGGGAGCTCCTACAGAGCACAGTGTGATGGGACCAAATGATGGAGATGGTAGCGAGTACATCCCTCGCTAAGAGGGAGTGTTAGCTTTTTAGCTCGAGAGGTACTCCGCATGTTTTGTCTTATATGTGAATGTTACCTTAATGTTTACACTGCCAGGGCACTTAACTTCGTAATAGTTTTTATAAAGTTATTTTAAGTGGTTCTTTTATTAAAGTGACTTTTTAATAAAGTGTACCTTCTATTTTTAAAGTGACTTTATTTTCATAAAGCACTTATGTAATAAAGTGAAATTCACTTTAATTTTAAATGAGACATTTTGGAGAGAATGGATCATGACCCTTGATCTTGAAAAAGGCAAGATCTAATCTTGGCCTTTGGATCTAGGGTTGGGGAAGGTGAAAAGACACTTTGGGGGGAAAATGTCATTTTCAGATTATAAAAGAATGCATTGGGTAGTGTGCAAGACACAGCGAGAAAACGAGAGTTGAGTTAAAGAGATTTTTTGAGTAAGCTTGAGAGAGGGAAGTGAGCAGCAAAGAGGGCGCGTTTTCCAAGGAGGGCACGATTCCTGAGAAAAAAATTCTGTGATTTTTTGAGGCCAAAATATTTTTCTGCTGTGGGAGGTCGTACTGTACGGATCCATACAGTCCGTACGATTATGTACAGTTCGTACAGTCGTATGGATTTGGCACGGAAATCGAGGCATTTTGGGCACGATTTTCGAAGCAAATTTCGGATTTTTGGTGGTTGTTTCTAGGCCGTACGGAACAGTCTGTACAGCTGACTGTGGGCACGAAAAACGAGGTACTGAAGAGGTCGTACAACGGTACGGTTTTGGCACGGAAAACGAGGCAGATTTCTATGGGACAGATTTGGTGCTATGAGGTATTTTCCTTGGCTGGAAATGTTATTGTGTTGCTAATATGTACTTTCCTGAAGCTGAATAATAGATCTCTCTCTCCCGTTGGGTTTCCCCACATTGGGCTTTTCCCTGGCATTTACCTAAATTTCTGTGTGTTATGTGTTGTTGTCCACTATGTATTTCTGCTGCATATTTTTCTTAGCAATGTGTATTTCTGCTCATGGAAATTTCTGAATGTGGGTTTTATGCATTTATGAAATTTATGAAGACAATGTTGATAAGTGTTTGACAGAATATTAGCTTGCTAATTTTTGTCATTAAGAATCTACAATTTTCATGTCACGGAGCTCATTCTTCAGACTCATAACTTGTCCAATGTTTCTAATTGAGAAGAGGTTAGTTAGGGCATCGTACATCTTCTTAGATGAGTCAAGATGAGAGATGTAGGGTATCAAGTGGACTTTTATAGAGTCCACTATATCTTTCCTTTCACGATATCCAACACTTTATTCTTGGCAAGGATGAGATCAATTCCTTGTCTTCCATGCTCTGAAATTAGAAGCCCCTGCTAACTTGTTTTTTGACTTCATAGAGTAAGTCATGACAACTTTGACTTGGTCAACCTTTGACTTTTACCAAAAACTCAAACTTGACGTCTTAGCTTGCTGAGAGTACCAGGAGGTGCGTTGGGTTAGGGCGCACGAGGCTATCCAGAAATTAGGTCAATCTCTTCACTTAAGGTGCTTCAAAAAGAGGGTTAGGGTTTCATTTTTGCGGCAAAAACTTCGACTGTAACTGTAGCTGAGCAAATCCTCCCAATCTATCTTCCAGTGGTTAGACTGTCTGAAGATAGTGTGGGCCTATAACCTGTTAGAAATAATAGGTGTGATCATTTAACCATAGACAATATAGCAATATTGTCACCCAACCATAGGCCGAAGCCACCCCCGAGCACCTTAACCTTGACAGAGAATAATTCTGGAAGAAAACCCTAGGCCTAATAGCCAATCAATGTAGCGTACCTCTCTCCAGAGCTAGCACACAAGGCAGAAAGTCCAAACCATAACCAATAGAAAGTCCAAGCCTAAACCGAGAATACAAGCTGCAGTAGTTGCAGCTGCAGCAACTCTCCAAACTTGCACTTACTCAGTTTTTGTAGTGCGCTCTCTTACATTTCTGCAGTTGCAAGTTGTGTGTATCAAATGAGCTCTGGCGTCCTGTATTTTACTGCTCCTCCTTAACTGTCTGGGCCAACTTCTCATTCTGGAGGCTAAAGAGTCAATATTAAATATTTCTTTTAGCCGACTTGTCTTCTAGGGTTATGTCAATGCTTTAGGGTTTCTTCTTGCTTCCCGGAATATTCTATTCTTGTCAAGGTTACACGTGGAGGTTAATACCTCATGTTATCGCACAGTTTGCAGTTAGGCTAATAGATGGATGAAAAGAGGTCAAACTCGCGTAACTGAACCAATCCCACCCACTGTGACCTCGATGGGAAGGTTATTTCTATTTAGGGAGGTAAGGCCCAAGGGAGACGTCCCCGGTGACCTGGGGTTTTGAGAAGGCAAGAGGCTTAAGAGCTATAAGATAATTTCCCCCTCACAAGTCACCACCTGATAAGAAAGTCCGGCTTATAGCCAATAGAGATAACCGGAAGTATAACCAAGAATTATCCCTGCCCGAGAACAAAGCAACAATGAAACTACAAGTGCAAACTTGCTTGCTGGTTAGTACTTCATATAATTAATGACTTTCTGATAATAAGCAATTAATAAACCATATTATTGATGAAGCAAATCAAAGTTGTACAATAGCAATGATTACAATATCACTTCACAATAAATGCTAATGGCATTCAATGTAACAATATCAACACTTTAGGAACAATGCCTTAGCTAACCATTCAATTGCTTTAAAGATAAAGTAAATGCTGCATATAGGTGTTTATAGCATAGAAATATGACGGCAACAATAGGGTTAGTAGATTTAGTCTAAGCTAGGGTTAGTATGGTTAGGGTTTGTTCAAAAGTATTGGAAGTTTATAGGATCAAGTTGCTCAACACAAAAGGCCTTAGATCAGTGCGCTCCTAGGGTATATGGAATCAAAAGGAGGACGCAAAAGCTGAAGGATCAAGTGAAAGTGGTAAAACTAAGGACAAGAGAGTTAAACCTTGAGGTGTTGCTATTACAAGCCTCAAGGATGAAACCCTAGGAGAGAGAGGCTCACTTTGGTGTAGTAAACCTAGGCCTTGGTGCTCTCTCTTCCTTCCTTAGCTTAATGGCAACGGCTAGCTTGAATAATGGTTGATAAGAGGTAAGACAAGAAGGTTTGTAAGCAACGTGTTGCTAAAGCAAGGCTTTACTAAGCAAACCCTAGGGAAAATCGGCTCACCAAGGAGTAGAGACCTAGGCCTTGGTGCGTTTTCTCCTTCTTAGCTCAACAAATAAGAAAAACGGCTAGCAAGAAGAAGATGGATGGAGTGTTGCTATGGCAAGGCTCTATCCTCTTCAACAAATCAAATGGCTAGAAAGAAAGAATAGAGTGTTGCTAAGTCAAGGCTCTATCTCATTTTAGCAAATAAAATGGCTTAAAACCTTGGTAGGGACATGAGACTAGGACCTTCAATGTGTGCTTGTCACCTAGGGTTTGATTCAGCAAATTATAATAATAAATGCAAGAAAACAACACTACAACCATTCCATCAAGAAGTTTTGCAAAAATTCACTTACATTTAACCAAGAAATCACATAGAAAAACCCTAGTTGTAATACCTTCCACCAAGAGAAATGCCAAAATGCCAAGAAAAAGTCTTCCTTCAACAAGTGCGCCTCACAATTTCAGCCAATCACCCCAAAAATGGCGCAAACTTCAGACCTCACTAATGAGTGAGTGAAAGATGATGAAAAAATGAAGGTAAAAATCCTCAATTTATAAAGTACAATGACCTAAATTTACTTTTTAGGTCATAAAAAGGTCGACAAAGCCAAAATATTAAAATCATATTGTTTTACATTAAATGTTTGAAAATTAAACTCTAATCAAGCAATAGAGAGACGTCATCCCCTTTCTAGGGTGACGTTGGCCCCTTCTAGGGCAAATGCAGCCTCCTGGAGCAAAACGTTAGCCCTCCTTAGGCTTCTCCAAGCTGCCACACGTGCCAATACTGCCATATATGCCTCCCAAGACGTCCATACTGTTGAGTGATGTCATGGGCTTCCTAGGAGACGTCCTAGGCCTTCCAAGGCCAACGTTCCTGTGGAGACAGCTCAATCCCCCTTGGTACAGGTCAGCTCAACTGCCTCTGGTGGATTCTTCTGCTCTTCCCTGGTACAAACGCTTTGCCCTGTCTCTGCCCCCTGCTGGGGTCTCAGCAGCCATTAGGTAGGCTCTTCAACCCCATGGAGGTCCGAACTGATCATCTCCCCATGTGTACCTGTCCATCGGGCATGATCCTGCACATCAACAGCTACGCCCTCCATGGGCTCATAAGTCACAGGGATCATAGCAATGTCAATCACATCTAATCATCAATATTTATTAAACACGTGCATAAAACCCCTTTACCCCACTCTAGTGCTCAAAGAGATTATACAAGTCTGCAATACAAGTTTGGGGAAAGTGACAAGACGTCTTATTGGGCTAGAGTCTATTGGAAAAGCGTTGTTCCCGGAAAGGATCAATTCCAAGTCATGTAAGTAGGTGAAGTGGATGGGGATGTCTGGGCAAAAGGTGTAGTGATAGCAAGGATGGCTTGCCGATGGGTGCCTCTGTGGAGGGTGAGTTGTACCTGTCATGGATGCAAATATTTCCAAGCCCATTCATGCCTTTTAATCTTCATTTTTTCCAAGATGCTAATCAAAGGACACTGCCCTAGCTTGGTGACCAGTGGTGGCAATGTTAGCCACAAACATTTCACGGGAGAAGGTTGGCTCGTGATGAGACCCCCTTTCTCTTGGCTATGCCACCAAGAGCCACTACCCTGGCGTGGTGACCAAATGTTCGTAGTGTCATACCGCTAGATGCTCATGGACCTAATAGGTCGACTCGTGATGAGACCTCCTATCCTCTGACCAGGTCTTGTCTTATTGTTTTTTATCTTTTTATTGCTTTTTCTCTCAAGAATTTAGTTAAGGGACATTGCCCCGGCTTGGTGACCAGAAGTGACAATGTTACCCACAAGTACTTTCACAGAAATGAGAATGTTGGCTCGTGATGAGAACCCCTTTCTCTTGGCTATGCAACCAAGAGCCACTACCCTGGCATGGTAACCAGATGTTGGTAGTGTCATATCGTTAGGCACCCATGGATGTAATGAGTTGGCTCGTGATGAGACCCCTCATCCTTCAACTAGGTCTTGATTTATGTTTCTACGAGTCCCATTGTTTCTTGCTGAGAAGCCTTTTATTGCTTTCTCGGGGATCCCTGGGCGAAGTATCTCGAGGTTTTATTCTTAGGCTTTTATTGTCATCTACTTTTACCGCCCATGCCTTTAGCCAATTCTTCCCACAAGGTAAGGTACAACCCCTAAATGATCAAACCTATACCCAAACCAAGATAACGGGATGGGTGAGCGGGAAATAAGATGGAAAGTGGTATGTGTGACGGGAATGGACGATGGCTCTTCAAAAAACCCCCCAGTGGCAACTCAAAACCTATGGACACAGGCTTGCTAGGGCATCCTGTCATTCCCCCCAGACATGGTCAAGTGGACAAGCATAAGATCCAAGCACCTGTTAGAAACAAAGGAATCAAATGCACATATTCAAAAAAAATTTGAGGATCAGAGTGACACATGCCATGATACCCGGACTCATTACCTCATGGAGCAAGAACCATCTCTGATGCAGGACCAAGCCGAAGGTGATGGATGTTGTTGTTGTTGCTAACAAAGTGGAGGCGCTGAAAGGGAGAAAAGATGGGCCCTCCGGGGCCATGCTCAAGTCGATCTGGCTCCTGGTACTCCATTTCTAGGACCTGTGGGCCTCCAGACATAATCTCTTAGTTATCCCTGAAAGTGGGGGATAACACCTCTCGCAACTACCATAATATCAACACTCTCTTCACCTAACTTCACAAGTAACGGACCGTGGGAGCTTTGGAAAGGTGGCAGCCTTCATCTTACATGTGTCAAGCTTGTCCTCTACAAGTGGTGTGCCCTCTCTCCTTGGGAAGTGCGCCCCTCCTCCTATAAATAAAGCACTCTCTCCCATTTGTAAGCTAGTTGGAGTTTGGGATTTGTGCCATTGTACTATTGTTGTATCATTCATTTGTTGGAATAAAAAGGCTTTGGAGGCTAAATTGGTGTCTACTTTCATGTGTGGAGCTTCTATGTCCAATGCTTAATTGTGAGGTATAATTTGCTTATGTGTATTTTTTGCCTTTACTAGTTATTGTATGCCTTCTAAGAGAAGCTATCTCCTAATTGGGTAAGATTATAAACTTGTTTGTTTATTGATCTTAATGTTTGTTTACAACTGATAGCTTTAGTATGCATGTTCATTTCGGTTAATGCTCATGCTTATTTCAAAGTTTCTTTGTAAGTAGCATCATATGTTTAACAAATTGTTGGCAAGGAACCTCTAAGAATATTTTGCAGATCTCACACTTGAAGAGGAGGATAGGCATCGGTTGCACTTGCCTCACCCTTCAAGATTTCAAGGAGACATAGCCCCTCTTGTGGATCTATCAACAAAGACTCCATTTGCCCAATTTCCAAGGGTTTCAAAGCATTTTTCTTCTTCTCCTTCTCCTCTTTCAAATTATTAATTTGGGTTACTTTCAATTCATGCAAAGTAAAGCTTTCTAATTCCAAGATAAATCTTAAAGTTATGTTTCCTTTTGCATGATAAGACCAAGTAGATTAGATCTATCTAGTTAGCTTGCAAATCTACTTCTAGTTTCAATTTTCTTAAAAATTTTAAAGGCTGAAAGTAGTTTTAATTTCTAAAGAGTTTTGAAGTAATATCTTGGCATCTTTGTGATATTACTTTCTGTTTTGCGACAGCAAGTAATATCAGAAAGAAAAGGGCCTTTTTCTTTCTTATTTAACTCACCTTTTTTGTAAATTTTATTCTAGTTTACTTAGCCATTTTTTCTGTAAATTTTATGTACATGTACTAACATTTTTTGCAGGGTCTCCAATCACTTTTTGGGCATCTTTGCCCAAATTAACTTCTTGTTTTATGCAGATTGTTGAATAAACAAGGGGAGATTTTGGCCAATTTTGGCTAAATCGGAGCATTTGGGACTTCCAAGAGCACCTAGTTTCTTCCTAGTTGTAAAATTTCATTGTAATAAACCCGATCCATCTTTATAAGGGTCCACATCTCTATTTTAAAGAGATCATAAGTCTCTTCAAGAGCATTTGTAACCGAGTTAATAAAATAAGTGAGCCAAGGGAAGGCCTCACTTTGTGTTCCCCCCCCCTGGGGGGTTGGTGTTGTGGTTTTGGAGCAATTTCCTCAATCTTTATTCTTTCATTGTTTTTAAGTTGCAACAACAAACACATAGATTAGATTTCAAGTTGGGAAGTAATACTTTAATTGCTAGATTAGTTTTCCCTTCTTTTTCCAAAGTAGAACACTAATTGCTAGTTTAGATTTTATTTCATAGGCTGGCAATAAATAGTCTCTTCAGCTCGTCGAAAGAGTCTGGTCAGTGAAGACTAGTAATTAGGAAACTTTCACTTTCAGTTATTTATTTTCTTATTTAAAATAAACAACTCCCCTCAGCTCCCAGTGAGGTTCCTGACCCTTCCAGTTGCGAGCTTGTCTCAATCTTTTGGGAGTAAGTTTCATACACGCTGGGTTGGTCAGTGGTGAAAGATTAATAGGAAAATCCTTAACAAACTTTTCTTTAGTGCAAACGTAAGAGAGTTCATGTAAGATATTTGGCGGGAACTTTGAGATCCAGGTTCTCCCTATCGGATCTCCCACATTCTCTTGGGGTGTGCAAAATCAAAGGGACCTCCCTATTGGATATTCAGCAAGCTCAACCTCCACTTTAGGGACGTTTTCTGAAGGGCCAAGTCTAGTTTAGTCAAACACTTTATTTTCAAGCAAATAAAATTTATCTCATTAACCTACCATTAATAAATCCTAATAAAACATGCGATCTACATTGCCCACGATACTTTTAAGGCACTGGTCTCAATTCTACATTTACAAAGCCATTTGCTTCAAGCACTTTATTTTCAGTCATTTACTTTGAAGCAACTTTAATTTACTTGCATCTAACATTGTCTCAAGTATCCTTTTATGCAAGTATCTTTATGTATGTTGTGGTGATTAATTGATCTATGTATGCTTTAGAATAGATTTCTTTATATATTGGTTAATGTAATAAACTCCTAGAATACTAGTTGCTTAGATTTCAGTTTAAGCCTTAGATTTTTTATTAGGGACTAGCCCCCTTGGCTTCGCTAGGAGTTGGCCTAGACGAAGGAGTTGAGGATTAGGTGATGATGCCCTCTGTAATGTCCCCACTTTGGGACATCGGGGTATTACAAGATGTTATGATGACCAGAGTAGCCAGATGGGGATTATAGCGAGTACAGGAGCTATTGAGGGATATTTTGGGGTCCGGCTTGCATCGCTCATTCTATTTCATCATTATGATCCATTCCGCACAAATTGGCATTCGTTTCGTTGCATTCCGACGATTTCCATGATTTTGAGTATTTTGAGCTATAGGTTAATTAAATTCACTGAAGAGGTCATTTTGCGCACAATACTTGGAGGAACTTCTCAGTGTAATAGCTCATTGGAATCGGGAGGAACAACACTACAGGATAGGATGATGAAAAGTGACTTTCAGTGGCCAGGGAAGCCACAAGGAGAGATAAGGTGTTTTTCAGAGGTAAAAAGGTTAATTAATTAATTAAAGTGATTTAATTAATTAATTAATAATTAATAAAATGAAAG
>JASDQU010108214.1:219332-242077 GCA_032191745.1 Picea mariana | reverse complement strand
TGTAATAGCTCATTGGAATCGGGAGGAACAACACTACAGGATAGGATGATGAAAAGTGACTTTCAGTGGCCAGGGAAGCCACAAGGAGAGATAAGGTGTTTTTCAGAGGTAAAAAGGTTAATTAATTAATTAAAGTGATTTAATTAATTAATTAATAATTAATAAAATGAAAGTCTCTTTGAAGGGACAAGGTGAGCAGGAAGTATAAAGGAGAGGCAAGGGCCTCTATTCTCTCATTCATGTATGATTATCTTTTGATATCTGGCTTCTAGCTAGTGAGCCCATACCTTGGGGGTTTTGAGGGTTTTAACTTAACAAACCATAGAGGACGATTCGGTGGTGAAAGATTCCACCTAGCTTGTCCCAAGCTTGGTATCGGGGATGCAATACTCCCCCACACCATTCTACTACAGATCTACTTAGTTGCAGGAGGGTTCTACACCAGCCACAGGTACAGGAGGAGAGAGGGCGCACCATTGGGGGTTTCCAGCAAGGGGGGCGCACCATTCATTGAGGGAAGTTCGTTCCAAGAGATTGGAAGGGCTTCGGCATATTCTAGCACCTGGGTTTTTATTGCAGGGTCCTGGCCATTAGATCTAGTGCATTCCGAAGGAGTTTTATGTGCCATTTGATTTATTGGATGCATTGGACGAATTGGAGAGAAGGAGGGCATTTTTGAGATTCAGATCTATTCAGTTTGGAGGGGGTTATACTTCAGATCTGACCTGGAGACTTCAGCTAGTGACTTGCAGTGTCCCGATCCATCTTCCTAGCAAGTTTCAGGGCATTTGGAGGCCTCCTTCATCAGGGCCGAATTATTGGGCACTTCAGGGTTTCAACAGGGCGCAGCTTCATTGGAGGATTCAGCATTTGGAGGAGTTATCGATAGCATTTCGGCCTGAGACTTCAAGAGGGTAATCCTATCACCTCGATCTATCATTCTGCCGAGTTTGGACTCATTTGGAGGCTTCCTTCAATTGGGTCGAATTATTGAGGGTTTTAGTCTTCTACTAGAGCATGACCTTTCCAGTGGGGTTTGGTACTTCATACAGCCCAGATCTCTTCTTGTATTAAGTCTTCATTGTGTATTCAGCCTTTGGAGGCTTTCATCTTCTTCCCGGGAGCATTTTGTAGCAGTTCTTATTATGTTTATTGGATCCATCTGTTGATCATTCCAAGTCGGCCTCACTTTTGTATCAGGTTCTTGCTCTTATAATAATAAAGGTCGGATCTTTGCTATTGGTTCCATATCTGGTGTATATTGTATTTCCATTGGTTATAGCTTCAAATCTATGTGTGATAATTGAATATAAACCCTAAGGCCGAATTTATGAAGTCGATCTGCAAGTAAACATCCAAACATAAGTAAATCAGCAAAGTGTTTGACGAAATGCCACAACCAGAGACAGTTTAAAATTCAAGCAAAAACGTGATGTTCCTGGCATCTTGGCTTGGGAACATTACACCCTCTCCTTCTCTTGATGATGTTGTATTGGATCATGTCAGTAGAATACCCTTCTCGTTAAGGGGGAGTGTTGAAATATTGTAACTTCGAAAAATATTCTAATTATATTTGAGTTATTATCTTATAGATCAAATCCCCTTTTGCGGATTGATCATTTCGGGTCTTGTATAAGATCAAATCCCCTTTTGTGGATTGGTCAAACCATATTTGTATGGTGGTATTTGTAAAGTCGGTCCCTAGTGTTTATAAAGTGGTTTTAACCACTTCTAGAAGAAGTTGACCCCACTAAGTGAAGAGACATAACCCTAGCACTTCCTCAACTAGTATTTATATGTGAGGATGGTGCCTCACTTATACACTCACTCATCTAGTGCGCATATATTGAAGTCAGTTGCAGTTGCAGGAGGAAGGAGAAGAGAGGTGTATGCTCAGTCTTGGTTTATCTTTGATGTTTTGGTCTTAGTCTTGGCATTGTATTGGAAATCATTGAGGGATTTTTTGATGGATTTTCTCCCCCATGAGGGTTTCCTGGGATAAAATGTTGTGTACCTTGTGATTGTGTTTCTTTCAGTGATCCTCTTTATGTTGTTGTTTTGGAAATGCATTGAATGCTCAAGTAAATTGGAAATAATCTAATAACAACAGTAAAAACTTAACACACTATTCATTCAAAGGAGTGTTAAGTTTGAAGAGCGTCCTTCACAAGTACTTTCGGAGCAGTCCACACCTCATCTCCACCACCACTACTTACAGAACCTCGTGAGACTTCTTCTGATCAAATTTCTGATGAGATCTTTGAATCTGATATTTCTGATCAGCAGCAAGAAGTTGCAAGTCTAGAGCATCAACCACGATGGGCATTGTTATCCCCATTTTGTGGATAACTAAGGAGATGATGTCTCGAGGCCCTCAAGTTGCAGATATGGAGTACCGAGAGACTACATGACCAGCAGTACCCTTTTGCACAGATGGAAAACCCACTCACCACCACAGATGGTCACAGGTTTGCAGATGGCATCCACCACACCAGCTAGCTTCCGGAAGGCAGTGGGCCTTGCTCCAAGAGGTACAAGTCAGTGTTATGGTGAACATCATTTCAATATTTAAGCCATTTGATTATGCTGTATCTTAGACTGCTCTAGATTTCATGATATATGCTTGGACATTATGCCTTTTGCCCTGCTTCACCTTGGTGGTTGAAATTGTGCCCTAGTAAGTGGTCTTCTTTGGGAATGGGTTTGCTACTAAGAACTCCCTTAATGAGCCATCGTACCGTTCCAGACCATACTTACCACTTTCCATCATTATTCCCCTCCATTTATTTATCTCTTGGGATTTTAGGGTGTTTTGACCCAAGAAGGGGTTGTCCCTCATTCTATGTGAAGAAGGGGCTAAAGGCCCAGAGGGGTTGATGTTGGGTAAAAGATAAAAGCCTTATATAAACCTTCCAGATGCTTCACCCAGGGATCACCCAAGAAAGCAATAAAACGCTCATCTTTGAGTAAAGGGGACCCACAATATAATGAAGAATGCTTAAAAGGTTAGTTGAAGGATAGGAGATCTCATCACAAGCCGACCTATCACGTCCATGAATATCTAGTGGTATGACATTGTCATCATCTGGTCATCAAACCAAAGCAATGGCTCTCAGTTGCATGGCTGAGAGAAAGGGGGTCTCATCACGAGCCAGCCTTCTCATTTCAACTAGGTGTTTTTGGGTGACATTGCCATCATCTGGTCACCATGCCAGGGCAGTGACCTTAAATTTGTCCTTATGATATATTGAAACAAAATACAAAGAAAGAAAGATAAAAAGAAAATTAATGGGCTTGGAAAAAGTGCATTGTGAACAAAGGTACCACACACCCTCTACAAAGGCACCCATGAATGAGACACTACGACCCCTTATATGTCATGAGCCTTATGCACATTGAGTCTTGATCCCAACCACTTCATCCACTTTACATGGCTTAGAGAGGGATCTCTTGGAAACTCTCCTTGACCTAGGGTTGTTGACCCCTAATCTTGTGTTTTACTCCTTAATCTGTGGAAAAACCATGTTAGCTACATTTTGTATAAATAGAGATCATAAGATCTCATTTTTAAACATAACTCTCCCTCTTGTGGGAGGCCTTGGTCTGAAATTTGCGCCACACTGGGCTCTTTTTATCTCTTGTGTACTTGTTTATGGCTATCTGTTGGTGTGAATGGTTGATGGAAGTCTAGCGCTAGCCTTGGATGATACGTTTCTATCTCTTATGGTGGATTGTCTTGGGATTTCTCTTGATCTTGGTATGGTTTTCTATTGTTATGCTATCATTTTCTTCAAGTCAAGTATTGTTATGCTAGGAGCTAGGTGGGAAGTATAAGGGCATACACCCCCACCATAGCCTTCATCATTTTTGCTTCATCTCATTGATTATACAAGGGTTTGCTAGGAGAAGTATAAGGGCATACACCCTCTTAGCTTAAACCCTAGCTAGAGAAACTTTCCTTAGGAAGTAAAAGGGCTTACACCCCCAAGGAGGTAGCTCCTCTAGCTCTTGTTTATTTGACTCAATTAACCCAATAGTAAAGGCACTAGTCATACTCTTTTTGCATTGGAGAAATAAATATTGCATTGGGAAACGTGAATTTCATTTATTTTTACTTCTTGCAAAGTGGATTGTACTATTTGTTCCTTAGGCACCTCACAGCCACTAGGGCATCCCCATCAAGGGGGTACTTCTTGCTGTTGTTACAAAATTGCATCTTCAGCCATTAGGGCTGCAGAAACCCTAAATAATTTGCTTAAATAACTCTTGTATCAACCATTGGATTTTGCTCAAAGTTTGCACACTTACTCTCTTTGGCCTTGCGCACTTTTTGGCAAACTTTGAGGGGATTTCAGTAACTGATTTCTTTGCTGTAATACATTGAATGTTACAGCCATAAGGCTGATATAATTTGCTGCAGACAAATATTTACAACAGCCTTATCTTTTGTGCTAGAATATTGGCTTTTCATCTTGAGTTTAGCTAGTCTTTCTCTTGTATTTTCTACTTGATCTCTAACACTTAATGAACAGCTTATAGTACTATTTACTTGCTGATACATACTGTTATCTATTGCTGCAAATTAGGGAAAGCAAGCTTAACTTGCTGATCCAACTAACATATATCATTGCAAAGTGTCTTTTCTTGTGTCTCGGGCAAGTACAATCATCCAGAGAAGTACTATACCTGTGGGGCAGCAATTACTTGACTTGCAAGGCATCTTTCCCTACCTTTTATTCCACTTAGAATTGATCTCTAGGGGATTCACTTCCATTTCCCTCTACCTTCATCTCAATCCCCCTAGGGTCACCAGGATCGCCTCCCTAGAATGACCTAGTCACCCTTGAAGTACGGGACCTACATCGAGGTGACATTGGGTGTAGGATTCCCAAGTTGTAGCACTTTCTTTATGGTTGGGTCAGACTTTGCCCAACCTACAACTTGTGCTATAACAAGCACAACAGACTCTTCAGGAAGCAGGTGATCTAGTGGGTGATCTTACCGATCCACGGAGAACCAGATCTCAGTTTGTGGAGCCTCTGCAAGCTTTTACTACCATGGAGCCATTGTTTCCTATTTATTGTTATATGGTACTTGGATCAGATCCTCAATCTTAGGCAGAGGCTAAAGGAAACCCCCATTGGGAGGAAGCTATGAAAGAGGAGTACAATTCCCTGATACAAAACAACACATGGGAGTTGGTTCCACTACCTTCCAACAAGAAACTTGTTAGATGTAAGTGGATTTTCAAGACAAAGAGGGATGTTGATGGATACATTACAAGGTATAAGGCTCAGTTAGTAGCTAAAGGCTAAGTTACCAGGATGTGGATGCGGATACGGATCCAGATGCGGATGCGGATGCGGATACAGATCCGGATCCAGATGCGGATGCGGATACGGATTCATTAGATTTTTTAAAAGTTGGGATCCGAATACGGCGGGGAAACGACAAGTACAATATATATATATATATNTACTTATGGCTATTAACCTAGCCTATGTTGATACAATTTAAAGACCCCGACATGCCACTGCATCATGATGGGTAGACAAAACTTGGCCACTTGAAATAACTTGTTGGTGGTTGGTGGTTGGTGGTTGGTGGTACATAAGGGGTCAAAGTTTCACTCCTCAAATACCTTTGAGTCTTGGAATGTTAACCTATTTCCATACTTTCAAGGAAGATAAACTCTTAGCCAATCAAAATTTTTATAATTTGTAAAAATAAAACTTAAATGAAACATTTTAAATATATAACTTTTGTAATATTTATATACATTTTAATTTTTAAATATATGACACCTATATAAAATAAATTAATATATTAAATTTTGTAAATATATATATATATATATAAAATAAATTAATATATTAAATTTTGTAAATATATATATATATATATATATATATATATATATATTAAGTTATAAAAAATATATATATTTTAATATATAACTTATAAAATATAATAGAAATAACATATATATGTGAAACTAAACTTACAAGTATAAGTTTATAAGATCTAAGTAATATATAATATATATACTTTAATAACCATTACATAACCTTTTAAATTGAAAAAAAAGATGGCGCTTTAAGCTTCACGAAATACGGGCGGCATGAGTCCCCACGAAATATGAATCTATATTGGCATTGGTCTCTTCAGCATTCTTCTCACATGAAGTGATATAATATACCATCGCTCTGAAACTTTATAAATACTATATATCATGGTAGTTGACGTGGTCAGCACCGAAGTCGGATGATTCGCATTGATTTTTTAATCTAAACATGTCTTTTTCAGCGGTGATCATAGCTGTTCAAATCCTTAATAACTTGCATTGTTTTTTTAGTCTAAACATGTCTTTTTCAGTAGTGATTATAGCTGTTCAAATCATCAATAACTTCATGCAACGTTGGGATGCCGATCGGAGTTTTCTCGCATTAGTTTTTCAATCTCAACCAATTTTGTATGGCTTTTATTTAGGAATTGCAAGGCAACATGTCGCGGTAATTCAAGACGCTTGTGCAAAAAATTGAGTGACTTGAATTAAAAACGACATGGAAACATCTACCTTTCCGTGTCGTTCTGGGTAAACATTATTTACCAAGCAGACACTTTGCCGGAATTTTTAAGGGACAGGTAAGGTAAAGAAACCATGACAATTTCTACGGGTTTGGGTAGAATGCTTTCGAGTTTACGTGTTTGGGTAGAAAGTCTCTATTGTTAGATAAAGTTCGGCGAATATGAACACAGGGACCGAAATTCGGCGAATATGAAATGGCTGGGAAAACTTTTAATTTTGGTATTTTAAAAAATAAAAAAACGCAAGATTCGCGGATGATTCCAATGATACGTTTTACAGTGGAGGGAACCGTTTCCACCAGCGCAAGAAACATCTATGAAACGGATCCCAGGCGGATCCGATACGGGGATCCGTGAATCCCTCACCTAGGGTCGACGGATCCGGTAACACAGGCTAAAGGTTTCTCACGAGTACAAGGCATTGACTATGAGGAGGCTTTTGCACCGATTGCCAAGATTGATTCCATTAAGTTAGCTCTAGCTATTGCAACAGCTAGAAAGTGGGAGGTACACCATATGGATGCGAAGAATGCATTCTTACATGGAGACCTTAATGAGGAGATATATATGGAGCAGCCAGAGGGATATGTTCAGGATCCATCATTAGTTTGTTGGTTGAGGAAGTATTTGTACGGACTTAAGCAAGCACCTCGGGCATGGTATGCTAAAATGGACTCTTATCTTCTCTCTAGAAGTTTTCTTAGATGTAGATTAGATCCTAATGTGTATATGATGAGGAACACGGATTCGCTTCTACTGATAATTCTATATGTAGATGATATACTCATCACAGGGAGCTTGGCCTCCTCCATTGCTGCAGTGAAGACCGCTTTGCATGACAGGTTTTCTATGACAGATATGGAACTGTTACATTACTTTCTTAGTCTTGAAATCAGCCAAAATAATACAGGAATCAAGTTGTCTCAATCCAAGTATGCCAGAGATCTACTTGATAGGTTTTAGATGACAGATTGCAAGCCAGCTCTAACACCCTTCCAGTCATGGGTTAGACTAGAGAATGTCGGTGCATCGCCTTTGGTTGATTGTACTAGATATCAACAGTTGGTGGGGACTCGGGAGTCTTCTCTACCTTACACACTCTCGACCAGACATCTCTTATGCAGTTGGATCCGTTTCCAGGTACATGCAGGAGCCTCATGAGCTTCATTGGAAGGCAACAAAGAGGATTCTCAGATATGTCAAAGGGACTACCAGTTTTGGTATACACTATGCAGCAGGATCTTCCTTGGATCTTGTTGGTTACACGGACTCAGAGTGGGCAGGCGATAACATTGATCGCAAGTCCACTTCAGGATATGTCCTCTACCTTGGATCAGGACCTATTTGTTGTTCAAGTAAGAAGAAATCAACGATTGCTTTGTCATCAGCAGAGGCAGAGTACAAGGGTGCACTGAATGTTATTACTCGGGCTATTTGGTTGCAGCACTTTCTTACAGAGTTGGGAGTTCATTTTCATCGTCCAATAGTTATATGGTGTGATAATCAGAGTACTCTCAAGCTGTGTAGAGACCCAATTCAGAGGCAATGGACCAAGCACATCAAGGTTCATATGCACTTTATTCAAAGACAAATTCAGGATGGAGTCATTGATATGCAGTTTTGTCCATCTTCAGAGTAGGTGGAAAACATATTCACAAAGCCTTTCACTAAACAAAATTTTGTCTCATTGAGGGACATTCTAGGAGTGAGGGATACATCAGCTTAGCAATTGAACATGTTGACATTCTTTTCTTGTTAGCAGCATATTTTGAGGGGGGGGTTTTGTTCCCACCGGGTTTCTCTTAGCCTCTTATGTGTGAAGATTGATTCTATTTTTCTCTCTCCTCTCTCTCTTTTGCAATTAGTTAGTGTAGTATTTCCTTCTCACAATTAGGTCTTGGATTGTGCTTTAATCCTACAAATAGACCCAATAAAGATGAGTTAACAACCCTATCCACTCACCAAGTCAACAAGGAACCCAACGAATTTCAGAGTCCAAGGGGATGGCCCCTCCAGTCAAGAAAAATAATAAAATAATGTGATTTGCCTCAACGTGTGTGCCAATGAAGGGATGCACTCCATCAAAGTGTTGCACCATGCAAAATAAGTTGCACTCCCTAACAAAGTGCTCACATTGTACCAAGATAATAATACAATATTAAGCTCAACCTAGGCATGAACATAGGGTGCACCATCACCAAGGAACAAATACATCATTATTACATCATTAAGCCTTAGAAAAGGCTAGATCACCATGAAAGCCCTTGTAGTACCCCCCTCTAACTCAAACTTAAGAAATATACATATCAACAAGAGTACTTACATCATCAAATGAATATTCCCCCCTAAGTGATGTCTAGAAATGTTACAATGTTATCAAGTTATATCACCTAGGGAAATCCCACCATGGAAAAGTGTATCACTACATCACATCAAACATCATAGGAAAAGGAACATAGAAAGGTATTGGTTCCTAGTGATAGATCAAGTATGTCCCCACCAAACATTCAACAAAAGGGAACCACGTAAAACACCCCATCCTGCTGACAAACCAATATCATAACACCATCATACATAGTCACTAGGATGCTCCAAGAAAAATATGACACAATTAGTAGCAATTATCCATATGTCAAGAGAGTGATCCATCAAGCAAAGGTATGAAAGTAGCACCAAACCACTAGATGACCATCCACCACAGAGAAATAAATCTCCTCCACCAAAAATCTCCATCAAATAATCGACTCTTAAGAAAAGAGGCTCCATGAAGCTTTGTACCCCCAAATCCATCCAAATGCTCCATGAGTACCAGCTACAAAACCCCATCAATGTGATGAAAATCACATTGTGAAAACTCATATAATATGAGGTGTAAAAGGTTGTTTGTAAGTGTTTAGGCCCACATACGTATTGTTGACCTCTCTTGAGTTTTACCTCTCATATATAGAGAGGAAGGAGAGAGTCATTTTATATCACAACATCATATGTCTTGTTGGCCTCTCTTACCTCTCATGTAATAGAAGGAGAGAGTCCTTTAATATCACATCATCCTTTCATTAACTTGTGTTAAAGATGTGAGGAGAAGAGTGCACTTCTCTCTCTCTATCCCCCTTTGTGCTTATTCTTTGTACGTTGTCTCTCTTGTCTTAGAAGCGCCATGGTTTCTTGGGGCATTTGGAGCATCTTGAATACTAGCATTAGGGTTTCATCCTTGGAGACATTGGAGTTAGGGTTTTGTGAACTAAACTCTAAGTTGTACTTCTTGAGGAGGAGAGAGGAGACGTCTTGCTTGGAGCAAAGAAGGCTTGTTAATGTTCATGGTAGCTTGTGGAGAATCTTTGGTGGAACTAGGATTTTGGAGAGCTAGAGGATTGTACTACCCTTGGGGTGAGGCTATGGTATGTACATGTACTACATCTTTATAGATATATATGAAGTTTTCAGTTGTACAAAATTGTCTTATTGTAGATTTGATTTTCAACTATCTTCATCTTCATCGGTTGGTAATTTCCAGCACTTGTATGTCTCGCTGATTTGACATAAGTTCAAGTCAAATTGTTAAGGGCTTTCACATTTATGTTCAAGAACATAGGTGTAATGTTCTTGAACCAAATTTTTCGCTTGGAACACTAACTGTTTATTGTTTGTTGTGCTTGTTTATGTGTTTGCAGGTGTACTCATGAAGATGTGCATTATGGATTACTTAATGTTGATTGAGCAATAGATCTGAAGCATATAATCATAAACAAGACAAGATACATAAAGAACACCAGTAGAGAACCAATAATGTCATATCTGACCTTTATTTAGATAGTAGGGAGATCCCGTATACAAGAGATCTGCAGATCAGGAAGAAAAGCCCCAATAATATCAAAATGGGTTGCCAATCAATACAATAATAAGCAATACAAAGATAAGTGCCTCCCAAAGGTTGTCTAAGAGGAGATCCAAGCCTCCAAAGGCCATCAGCAAGCAAGCTAAGACTGAAGAGAAGAAGACCCCGTCAATACTCTGCAAAACCCCTCCAATTGGTTGAGTTGCGCCCTACTCTGGATGTTGATAAACCCTCAAGTTTCGGCCCTCCCTTTTCTGAGCTCCAAATCCCTCCAAACTCTCCTGGAATGTAGATCGGGCTAATAGAAACCACCGAGCGTCTCAAGCTGAACTGAGAAGATCTGCTCCTCCAACTGAGCAAACCCTCAACTGGTTTGCGCCCTCCTGGTTTGACTAAGTCAAGGAGAATTCGTTCTCCCTTCTAGGAGCCTCCAAATGCCACCAAAATCTCCCAGATCGTACATCGGGCCAATGCTAACAAGATGATGAAGTCTCAAGTCAATCTATGAAGATCCGAACCACTAAACATTGATAACCTCTTTCTGCAATGCGCCCCTCTATTCTCCAATTCGTGCCAAGCTCCCAGAAATAAATTGTAAGGATAATCTCCTCCGGAATAAACCAAGAATGATGCTAGGGACCCTACGAAGAAAAGCCAAGTGCTCCTTTTCCAAAAAGCTTCCTCCTTCCTCCAAATCGAATCAATCTCCTCAAGGTGGTGCGCCCCCCTAGCTGGAAACCCCCTAGGTTGCGCCCTAGCCTGGAATCTACCTGTAGAACAAACCCTGCAACACTGTAGAATGGTGTAGGAGGATTATTTCACCTCCGGAACCAAGCTTGGATCAAGAAAGGTGGGATCTTTCACCACCGAGTTGATCTCTAGGGTTTTAGACTCAAAACCCTCAAAATTGATTGTGCTCAAGAGCTCCAATGCCAATAAGATAATAATCCAGAATGCCTTAGGAGTGTCCTTTCCTTTATAACTCTAGTCTATTCATCTGTTGAGTTAGTTAACCCCTACGATTAACTCTTAACCTTAACTCACCTTTTCTTTTCTTTCATTGAGTTATCGTTTTCCACACAAAGTCAACTTAATAATAGAATGTTATGTCTTCTGGTTGACTTTGTCCTCAATATGCCTGAGACTATAGTCTAGTGGGGATAGCTAGACCACTGAATCTCTCCAAACCTCTTCATCAAGAGGTGGGGGACATTACAGGGAAGATTTACTTTCTGTCAAAAAGTTCATTTCAGATACAGTGTATGCTCGATAAGATTGCCCTAGAGGGATGAAACTTGTTGGCACACATTTGGCATCTTTTCTCTTGGATTGCCTTGTTGATTGGGGTTGAAAATGAGTGAAATGTTGTCTGCAGTTTGCTGATGTAAAAGCATATTTCAGATCAGCCCTAAGGCTGCAAATTCATAGGGTTAAGATATGGGAAATCTCTAGGAAAGAGGTGAAATTTCTGAAGTTGCATTAAAACTAGATTTCACGAAAATTATACATGGTAGTTCTCAACCTACATCATGTATCTCATATCTTTACATGCTCTTTTAGAGAGCTTAGCTATGTTTCTTACTTCTATGGGAGATGCTTTCGCACTCCACATTGTACCTTTTGACTGATGTACCCTTTTAGTTCTGTTGACCTAGTTTGTGGTCATTTATTGGACAGTAATATACTTATCTTATCTTATGAAAAATAGTAGAGTTCCTAAACCAAGTCCTACAACTAGTTAGTCATAGATTACAAGAAACATATATCTTCCTCATCAAGCATTACTTGAAAACCTCCCAGGCATAGCTACAAGTTTTTCCCAAACTGATGACTTTAGATAGGTCTTAGGGATACATACACGCACACATATAACATAAAAATGGTACAAATTTCGCAAAGCATGGTGAAATTATTGTTTTGCATATCATATAGCCACATTTTCTACTTCAAAGTTCGCAATGTTTGCTTATACCAATTTGAGCTTAATTTGGAGATGTCCTACAAGTTACAACTCCCTTGATGTATTGTATCTAATATTATTAGTAGCTGTCCTATTGACCATTTTTAGTTATTCATCGACAGTAAAATACTATCAAGCTTTCTTTCTCGATCAAAAAACCTGGATTGCAAGGCAATAGAGAAAGAAGAATACAGATCAAATTTCTCATACAATTAGCCATAGAACTTCAACACAAAGAGTTTCATATAAAAAATGTAATACCTGCCTGCTCTTAAAGTTAGATGTTTGAGGAATCCGCTGTGAGTATGAACATCATAGGCTGATATGTTTGATGCTGGATGCTGCCAACAATCCTGCACGATTGCTAGTACCTTGGACAGGAAACCAACTTCAAATCAGTAAAAGGTGATTCTAATGATCAGCTACAATCAAATGATGTCATTTTAATCTAATAGCAATCACAATCAAACCAAGAACAGAAATACTCTCCACTTGAAACACAGCACAACTAATGCTTGCTAGTTGACCCTATTATTCACATTTAATAACTTGCATCAGGCTTGCACTTAGACTATTAGAGATTTCAAGATCATCCCTAATGGCATGCTCAAAGAGAAACAATGTCTCAACTTGAATGCAAGCAATATTTAATCTAAGACAACTTCAACATGTTCTTATGACTGCCTTCTCGAAAATCTCATCTTTTCTTTCGGACAATTGTTCATCTAAAATCTTAAATTTCCTTCTTCACATGGAAGATAACAACATGAATCCAAAGGAGTTTCAACAATGTCTATGCAACAATGTATCAACTTGTCTCAACAATGTCTATGCAAGTGATGATGATTCAACCATACAAAAGCTACCATTACCACTTTCCCAAGGCGATATGTTGCAAAACAATAAAATGTTTCCTTAGATACTTGTAGTGGAACAATGCACGAGAATGCAATAATGCTTCCACAAATGTATGTCAATTTCCTTATGCATAGTCGTTTAATTATATGACAGATGTCTTTTCTTTATTAATTCACTATATGTTACACATGTTTTCTTTATTCATTTTATTATGTAAAGAGTTGCCTCGGAGAAACTCAAGCTAGACAGTGTGGAGTGTAATATCTAGCCCAACTGACCATTTTGCTTTCCCATGAACATTGACATATTTCTTATGCTTCTTTCTTTCTATCAGAAAATAAGAAGAAAGAAAAAATATAACTTATGAAATTAGATGAATGCTTTTGTTTGCCTAATTGAAACCTCTATTATTGGGGAAGAGGATGATACCTCTTTCATTTCACAAATCATGGTCCAAGTCCCCTAACATCATGATACGAGGATACAAGTACCTAATACAGGACACGTAGACCCTTGAAACACATGGGTGAATACATAAATAGTATAGCAGGTTCAAAGCTAGCAATCCTTTTCAAATTTAACTCATTTTGGCTAAAGAATGAGACCTTCATGGAGTTAGTCCTTAAAGAATGGATTCCCTGCAATAGAGAGCAAGCCATGGAGGCAATCCCTTTCAAATTTAACTCATTTCAGCTAAAGAATGAGACCTTCATTGAGTTAGTCCTTAAATAATGGATTCTCTATGATAGAGAGCATGCTATCGAGGCCCTTGACAAAAACCTGTGCATGATTAAACCCATGTCCAAGGAGTGGATAAAAGGACAAAACTCCCAAACCCAGTTAAAAAAAGATTATGTTCTGATGAAGTCAAGCAAACTATAGAGAGACTAAAAGAAGATAGAAGCAAATTGCTAGCTTGGAAAGAGGCATTTTGGAGACGAAAAAGTAGGGCACTATGGTTGAAAGGAGATGAAAACCCCAAATTTTTTTAACATGTATGCCAAAGCAAGAAAGGTACAAAACACTATTTGGGAGATAGCAGACAACAATGGCAATGTTCATTCTATCTTTGAGGGTACTACTAAATTGGTTGTGGACCACTACAAGAGCATCTACAAGATGTCAAATAAGAATAATATCCTCGAAAATTTATAATCCATTTCTCTTTTTAACATATCGGTCTCAAATGAACAAAATGACTCGTTCAAAGCCCTTGTGAGTGAAGAGAAGCTTACGGAGATAATAGACTCTTTTCAAATTGAAAAAGCCCCAAGCCTAGATGGCTAACTCATTGATTTTTTCAAAGGGTTCTTTGAGGAGATAGGACCAAACTTGTTACTCATTGAAGAATCCAGATCCACAAGGAAGATCATTCAACCTTTGAACTGCACTTTCATTGCCACCATCACGAAGACAGATAGGCCCCTCTCATTTGACTCATATAGGCCCATCACAAAATTGTGGCCAAGGTTTGAAGCCAGAAGGCAAAATCCAATCCTCTCAAGTTTCATCTCATATCAGCAGTTTGGTTTTTTGCCAAGAAGGCAAGTTTTTGATGCAATGCATTGCCAAAGAGGTGCTCCATACTATTAAATCAAAGAAGCTTCCCACCTTTGTCATCAAGTTGGATCTCTCAAAGGCATACAACAAATAAGACAAGATAAGAGAATTTTATTAATGTCCAACAAATGACCATAACCCATCTCATTGTGTAGTTGTGTTCACAAAATTGTGGCCAAAGTTTGAGCCAGAAGGCAAAATCCAATCCTCTCAAGTTTCATCTCATATCAGCAGTTTGGTTTTTTGCCAAGATGGCAAGTTTTTGATGCAGTGCATTGCCAAAGAGGTGCTCCATACTATTAAATCAAAAAAGTTTCCCACCTTTGTCATCAAGTTGGATCTCTCAAAGGCATACAACAAATAAGACAAGATAAGATAATTTTATTAATGTCCAACAAATGACCATAAATAGGTCAATGGGACTGCTAAGTACAATAGTATTGATACATTGTGGAAGCACGAGACCACTCATATATAAAGCCAAAACAGATCTACTCTAAGATATAATCTCTTCATGCAAGAAATAATGCTAGGAAGAAAATGGAGTGATACATGGACTACGAAGGGCCAAAATCCAAATGCTCTGGGGGGATGCCTCGAAACGGGTACAAGGGAAAGGGAAGAAGTCTCACTGCTCCCTAAACTTGTTGCATGAAGAGGAGGAAAGATTGCTCTCTTATGGGTCATCAAGCTCCATATGTGTGTCTCTCCTAGCATCATAATCCAAAAATGAAAAAAACTCATGATTGAATGTCATTCAAAAGAGATATAAGAAGAACTAATCTGCAATGTATCTTGTCATCTCAAGGAAGCAGACTATTGTCAAGATCTGGAGGCAAAGCACTGCCTACTAGAAAGGTTAGACTTATCCTAGAATCTAAGTAGACAACTCCACAAAGCTCTTGCTAGTGGAGGGATGCCCCAATGTCTCATGGATGTAGATCATGTTGGAATGGTGTTCTTAACAACCTACCTCTTGGTGCCTTTGTCTACAAGGAGCACCAAAAAGAAAGATGTGAACGTCCTAGTAGTGTCTAGCAAGGGGGGTTACCAAAGCGTGCAAGATTAGAGTCTAAGTGCATCCCTCATGAACAAGGCTAGACACCACTAGTCCGAGTACCAGTAAAAGATGGAAAGGGAGTTCCAAGACTCCTCAACGGAGCATCATAGTAGATGGGGCACCAAAAAATAAAGTGTTTCTCCATCTCCGTCTCCTCCATATGATAGAATTGGTAGATCTCGTCCAACTGTGGAATCTAATGCTCAGCCTCCACATGCAGTCTATGTGAATCCAATCAAAACTAGACCAAAGGGATCTTGAGTGCGTGCATCCAGTTTCATAGCATATAAGGGGGTCAAACAATAAGGTTGTCTCTCAACTCCAAGAAGTTCTCTTGCATAGAAGGCCATCTTGGGCTCCAACCCCCCTAGTGAGTCAAGCCAACTAACCTAGAAGTACTACCTATATATGTCATCTTTGATAATCCTTTTCAACTCCTACTTTTACAACAATAGATGTTCAAGGGAATCCAAACAATACTTGAATGGAGGGACGTGGTCCATCAAAATACCAACTGACCAAAGAAGACCTGTGTAATGAACAATAGTTCATCTTATTGATATTATGGTAGCTGCGGGAGGTATTTACCTCCATGTGTAACCCTGACGAGAATAGAATATTCTGGGAAGCAAGAAGTAACCCTAAAGCGTTGAACATAACCCTAGAAGACAAGTCGGCTCAAGGAAATAATTAATATTAAGTATTTAGTCTCCAAAATAAGAAGTCGGCCCAGACAGCTCAGGAAACAATATAAATACAAGTAGCCAGACCTCATTTTGCACACACTGCTCAGAATTTCAACTGGGAAGAAGTGTGCACTGCAGGAACTGGGCTAGTGCGCAAGTCTAGGGAGCAGCTGCCGCAATCTGGTTTCCTGGTTTAGGCTCTGACTTTTTGTTGGTTATGGTTGGACTTTCTGATCAGTCTTGGTTATCTTTATGCATTAGCCTTGGTTGGCTATTGGTTTGCTTCCGGAATCATTCTCTGTCAAGGTTAAGGTGCTCGGGGGTGGCTTCGGCCTATGGTTGGTGACAATATTGTTATATTGTCTATGGTTAAACGAGCATATCCATTACTTTCTAACAGTTTATGGGCCCACACTGTCTTCGGACAGTCTAATCGTTGGAAGATAGATTGGGAGGATTTGCTCAATTACAGTTGCAGTTGCAACCAGTTTTTGCTGCAGCAATGAAACCCTAACCCTCTTGTTGAGGCACCTTCAGTGAATAGATTGACCTAATTTCTGGATAGCCTAGTGCACCCTAGCCTAGCGCATCTCCTGGTACTCTCAATAAGCTAAGACGTCAAGTTTGAGTTTTTGGTCAAAATCAAGGGTTGACCGAGTCAAAGCAGTTATGACTTACTCTATGAAGTCAGAAAACAAGTTAGAAGGGGCTTCTAACTTCAGAGCATGGAAGACAAGGATTGACCTCATCCTTGCCAAGAATAAAGTGTTGGACATCATGAAAGGAAAGATCATGGAACCACAGTTCGAAGAAGGAAAAGAGAAGGAACCTCAGAACGTTGCAGTTATGGAGAAGTTCAAAGACAATGACATCAATGCCATGAGTATCATAGTGGACTCTATAAAAGACCACTTGATACCCTACATCTCCCATCTTGACACATCTAAGAAGATGTATGATGCCCTAACAAACCTCTTCTCAGTCAGAAACATTGGACAAGTAATGAGTCTGAAGAATGAGCTCCGTGACATGAAAATGAATGATGATGACAGCATAACATCATACTTTGTGAGAATATCTCAGTTAAGAGATCAACTACAAGCTATTGAAGAGATCATTTCAGAGAAGGAACTGGTAAATATAGTACTCAATGGTCTTCCCAAGACATGGGATGCATTTGCCGCAAGCATGAACACAAGGAAGGAGTATCCTACATTTGAAGAACTTTGGACTTGTTGTGCACAAGAAGAATCAAAGATTAGTGCAAATGAGAAACCCCAAAAGGAATACGATGATCAAGCCTTCACAACAAGGTTCAAGAATTTCAGGAATAAAAGGAAGTTCGACTCTAGGAAGAAATCAAATCAAGAGAAAGATATGTCAAAAATACAATGCTTCAACGGTCGGAAATATGGTCACTACAAGAATCATTGTCCCGACCTAAAGAAAAGGAAGGAAACACGTGAAGCATCAATTGTCGAAGAAAGGAAACCCTCAAAGAAGGCCAAGCAGGATAAAACAGACTTCTTCTTCTAAGACAAGGTAACAATTTCTTCATAATTCTTGTACATACCATGCTTACATAGTTTCTATACATATCTTGCATATCTATTTCTTAGAAGATAATATGTTCAAAGAGAAACTATACCTATGGAAGAACAACAAGATAAAGATTTCTATCACGATGACTACAAGTCAGGCAATACACATGAAAGGATAGAGTACATCAACCCCGGGTAACAATTCATGTGGAAGTTATTACATAAGTAACAGCTGCAAGATAAGCCGAAATCATAATCAAACTTAAAGAAACCTAGACGAAGTAAAGACAGATAGAAGTCAGCAATCAAGAGGAAATTGGAAAAAGGCTTGTGACACTTTGCAAAAGGCAGTAAATATTCAGAGGGAAGCGTGGACTTTGTTAGATGGAGGGAGCCGATTATATAAAAAGAAGAGCATGCATTCATGCATGAAGCAAGGATTAGGAGGGAGCTAATCCTAAATAATATGGTCCATTGAAGATGATGAAGTATCTATCCATGTTCCCATCAATGGTGGCAGCACGTGTTCAATTTGACTTTAGAAGAAGTCTTCTTCGAAAAGAAGCCTTAAAGTATCCCTAGTTGTCCATCCACATCATGAAAGGAAGAAGTCGGAATCTTCAGGGCATGGAATCTATAGAAAACTCCATGGACCCAAGAGCTAAAGAGAAACATGAAGAAGAATCCAAGAGAGAATGAAAAGCCAGAGCAACCAGTCATTATATCGAGAATCACAAGACTACCAATTTGCTCTGAACCCTCTAGAAGCAATCAAGCAGAAGAAATAGAAGTTATGATACAGAACAGTGTATGGAAGACTTATGAATGGAAGCATTGCGAGATCCATAACTAAAGGTTCTCCCAGATGGAGGGAGAAGACTATGATGATAGCTTGTACCAGTAACTAGACATACCTGAGCCATTATATCTCCTACAATATCCATGGGTTGGAGTACACATCAGATGAATGTAAGGAATGTTCTCCTCAACAGAGTAATTGAACAAGAAGAGCAACCTCAAGGTTTTGAGGTATACCAAAAAGAGACTCTTGTATGCAAATGGAAGAAGATCTTGTATGGATTCAAACAACTTGGTGCAGAGCCTCCAATGCACAGCAGAAGCATGGTGAAAACTTCTACAATAGAGATGATGTATCAGAATGGTTACTCAGAAGTCCAGGATGATGATTTGCTAATCCATGACAAACTCTCATGATGAGAGATGAAGTACCACTTGGTCATGTTCTAGTTTGACCCTTGCCACGATGTTATGAGCTAGCAGGAAACAAAAGAGCTGAATCCAACTATGATATACTATAATGATCAAAGCTATATGAGACCTTCAGAGAAAACCTGTGTTCCAGAAATATCGAAGTACATTGAGATCAAGCATTACATTCTTCGTGATGAGGTCCAAAAAGGAGAAGTGGTTCTCCAATATATCTCCACAGATGAGCAGATAAGCAGATATTTTGGGAAAAGCCTCTGTCCAAGATGAAAGAGTTTGCGTACTCAAGAAGCAAGTTGGAGCTCGTGGAGACGACTTCCTTATTGAAAAGGGGAGAGATGACTCCCAGGATGGGAGGGAGCACTGATGTGTTATTGGTTTATGGACAGTCCTTTTTCGGTTCGAAAAATAGTCCAGGATGAGCAGTTCCTTTCCAATTCGAAAAGTGGTTTGAGATTTCTGATGGACAGGCATTTTCCAGTTCGGAAAATGGTCCAGATTGAACGGTCATTTTCGTAATGAAAATGGTTCAATGGATTGTTGATGTACCATAGACAGTGATTCCCCTTGTGACCAATGTGGGGGAATGGTCTAGGACAGTCTCTCTTCTTGACAGTCACTCTCAGTAGTGGTCAAGAAGACCGGTCCGCCTCGTTGGACAGTCATTCTTTCGAAGCTCACAGTTGTGAGTAGTTTCGAAGAATGGTCTGTTTTGGAGGTTGGTGCAGGACAGTCATTTCCTTAGGAAATGGTCCGGACAGTCATTCCCTAGGGCAGATTCATTCTCTCCAGGTTGCACTTTGTTTAGTGCCGAAGGAATGGCCCAGATAGGTCAATGGTCCAGGTTCATCAATCAGGGACAGGCATTCCCTAGGGCAGACTCATTCTCTCCAGGTTGCACTTTGTTTAAGTGCCAGAGGAATGGCCCAGATAGGTGAATGGTCCAAGCTCAGAAATTGGGACAGTTATTCTTCCTTGCTTGAGAAGAATAGTCCAGATAGCTCATCATTGATGGTTTACCTTCTGAGGGCAGATGCTCTTCCAGATCTCACAGATGTGAGTGGAAGAATGGCCCAAATGATTCAGTTTATATCATAACAATGTTTTCTGTGCAAGTTGATATCAGATGATATTATTGTTATGGAGACTGTATGTCTTCGGACAGTAGATGTATACTACTGCGGTGGATGTGTTCCACTGATTGTGACTATCTATCACTGATCAAGTATTTGTGTGCTACTTGGTGTGGCAGTGTACCACTGGATTGTAGTTGTGTACTACTATGGATAGACACAGTTGCGTTCTATTGAATGACATTGTTCCAATTGTCTTGAAAACTATCAATAGTGTTGGAAATGATTATCAGCTAGATGGATGAACAATGGACAGAGATTTCCTAGACAGAAAATGGTCTAGGAGATTCATTCTTCTAGGACATATGCCCAGATTAGAAGAATGGCTCTTGTGTCACTTTGTGGAGTGAGTGACTTATCCAGCATCATGTCTAATTACTCGGAGGGAGTATGGTTTCGAGAAATGATGCAGCTGATGACATTGATAGTGATGATGGTGCTCATGATCTAATCATGAGATAGTCTATACGACTATGTTGATACTACCGGGTGAATGGTATGTTTGTGCTCAAGACCATTACCTTCAATACCTCCCTAGCTAGGAGGGAGTGTTGATATTATGGTAGCTGCATAAGGTATTTACCTCCACGTGTAAACCTAACGAGAATAGAATATTCCAGGAAGCAAGAAGAAACCCTAATTAATTGGTTAATAACCCTAGAAGACAAGTCGGCTCAAGAGAATGACTTGTATTAGGTTATTAGCCTCCAAGACAAGAAGTCGGCTTAAGGAAATGTTATATACTAGAGAATTAGTACCCAGAATAAGAAGTCGACCCAGGCAGTCTGCCAAAAATAGTATAAATACAGGAGGCCAGTCTTCATTCTGGCTAGTATTCTCAGAACTGCAGAAGCAGCACTTGTGCGCACTGCAGTTGGACAGTTTGTGCGCAAGTTTGGAGGAGAGTTGTTGTTGCAGCCGCTACAACTAGCAGATTTCGGTTTTGGCTTGGACTATCTCTTGGTTATGGTTTGGACTCTCTGATCAACTCTTGTTACTCTTGCTTGGTGCGCTATCCTTGGAGAAAGGTGCGCCACATTTGTTTGGCTATCCAGTCTAGGGTTTGCTTCCGGAATGATTTTCTGTCAAGGTTAAGGTGCTCAGGGGTGGCTTCGGCCTATGGTTGGGTGACAATAGTGATATTGTCTATGGTTAAACGAGCACATCCATTATATTCTAACAGCCCCTACATGGGATTCCTTCCGGGACGCCATTAAAGAACAGTACTACCCTGTTGGAAGCTACGAGGACCAGTACACTAGATGGACCACCCTATGTCAAGAAAGGGACGAGACAGTACCAAATTTCACCAATATTTTCCATACCCTATGCACCAAATTGGGTATCAAAGACTCTAAGCGTCATATGGTGCTCAAATAACACGGTTGTTTGCATAGATACATTCAAACAACAATGGAATTCCTAGACATCGCCTCTTTGGGCACGACTTATAGATACACTGTCAAGATCGAGCAGAAATTTAAGTAGAAACGACGAGAGTTTGGATATGCAAACCCCTCACAACCAAAACAGGGCAAAGGCAGCCCCAACCCACACAGCAAGGGACCAAGTCGAGATGGTCGCCCTCAGGACAACTAGTCCAAGCCGCAACACAAGAAGGGCAATGAGAAGATGAAGAAGGACACGGGAAAATGGTGTGAGTACCATAAAAGTCCTTGGCACAACACCGAAGAATACCGCTCCAAGCAGTCCCTTGTGGTCGAACTGAAGGCTTCCGAGTCAGAGGTCGATTCTGATTCCGAGTCAAATCCTGAAGGAGGGAAGCAGATTATCGATGTTGAACCCAGTGCCATTGTCGCTACCACCAAAGTCCGTCCGAGTGAACCAGAAGAACCAGAGGAAGGGGAACGCCTCTTTCACTCGCAGATGTGGGTCAAGGGAGCTCCGATTCATTTCATTGTCAATAGCGATAGTCAGAAGAACCTGATTTCAGCAGAGGTCGTCAAGCGACTGGACCTGCCAATGACACCGCACCCACAGCCCTACACCATCGGCTGGCTTCGCTAAGGAAGAGATCTCCGTGTTAGCCAACAGTGTCGCCTGCCTTACGACATCAAGCCTTTCAAAGATGAGGTACTGTGTGATATTGCTCCCCTTGAAGTTTGTGATGTTCTTTTAGGACAACCATATTTGTGGAAACGTCATGTTGTGTATGAGTCTAGACCCCGTAGTGTTATTATTACTTTGGGTAGACAATTGTACAGGATCCCAGAGGTAGCGTCGCCTACTTCTATTTCTTTAATCTCTACTGCATTGCTTAGTAGAGATTAAAGAAA
>JASDQU010108214.1:196589-219131 GCA_032191745.1 Picea mariana | reverse complement strand
CGCACCTCTACCTAATGGACCAGTCTATCGACACTCGTTGATGGAGAATGACGAAATCAGGCGTCAGATCCGAGAGCGTCTTCAAAAGGAGCACATCAGACCCAGCTCCTCCCCTTGCGAAAGCCCGATTGTACTGGTGCAGAAGAAGGTCAGGACTTGGCGACTCTAGATTGATTACAGAGCCTTAAACAAAATCACAGTCAGGAACTGCTACCCCATTCCCAGGATTGATGACCTTCTTGACCAACTCAAGGGGGCAAAGTTCTTCAGCAAGATTGACCTAAAGTCTGGCTACCACCCGGTTCCCATCGAACCAACTGATGTATGGAAGACAGCCTTCAAGTCTAAGGAAGGTCTCTACGAATGGCTAGTCATGCCTTTTGGCTTAACAAATGCACCAGCCACTTTCATAAGGTTGATGGATGATGTATTGAGACCCTTCACCAACTCCTTTGTGGTGGTATATTTGGATGACATCCTCATCTTCAACAAAACGTGGGAAGAGCACATGCGGCATATTCAACAAGTTTTGAGCACTCTGTGGCAGCACAAGTTGTATGCGAACTTGGAAAAATGCTCTTTTGGTATGAACAGGGTCCAATACTTGGGCTACATTGTTGATGAGCATGGGGTGCATGTTGATCCAGCTAAGATCCAAGTCATCCGTGACTGGCCAACCCCGACCACACTGATCAAGCTTCGAAGCTTTCTGGGGCTAGCCAACTTCTACCGACAATTCGTGTTGGGATTCTCCCATATTGCATGGGCCCTCGGCCAAGTCACCAAGGGCGGTGATAAGGCCAAGTTCGTGTCAGGGAAGGAGCAACAACGAGCATTTGATGATCTGAAGCATCGCTTGTGCTCAGCTTCGGTACTCTCCTTGATCGATCTGCAGCAACCATTCGAGATTGAGACTGATGAATCTGACTATGTTGTGGTCGCAGTTCTCACTCAGCACGGGCATCTGGTGGCATACCATAGTGAGACATTCTCCGATACTGTCCAGAAATACCCCACCTATCATAAGGAAATGTATTCCATTGTACAAGCCTGTCGTCAATGGAAACATTACATTCTGGAGAAAGAGACGATCATACACACTGATCACAAGCCTCTGCAGCTCATATAGACATAGGGAAAATTGCAGAACGACTGCCATCAGAAGTGGTCCACCTACCTGCAGCAATTTCATCTCAACATCAAGTATAAGACAGGTATCTCCAATCGTGTCGCTGACTGCCTCAGTCAGCCCCCTGTGGCTGCACTCACCACTGTGCTCCATTCCTATGGACATGAAGCCTCTGAGTGGCCCCAACTTTATCAGCAAGATCCAAACTTTGCCACCACATATCAGCTCTTGGGTACAGGCGCAACTGTCACTGATTTTCACATTCAAGACGGACTCTTATGCCACCTGGGCCATCTCTATGTTCCTACAAGCGAGCGTGCAAAGCTGATTTGGGAAGCCCACTACAGTCGGGTGGCACAACATTTTGGCGTATAGAAAACTGTGGCCATTCTTCATAAACATTTTTATTGGCCAAAACTTTGACTAGACGTCAACAAGTATATCAGATCTTGCACTGTCTGTGCCATTGTCAAGCCAGCCATCAAGAAGCAACGCTTATATACCCCTCTTCTGATTCCCGAGAAGCCTTGGGAATCCATCTCAATGGATTACATGTCTAGCTTGGTGTCCACCAAACAAGGAAATGACTGTGTGTTTGTGGTCGTTGATCGGTTTTCAAAGATGGCCATCCTCACAGCCTGTAAGAAGAATGTCACAGCGGCAAATACTGCCAAGCTCTTCTTCGAACGAGTGTGGGTCCACTTTGGGATACCACAGACCATCATCTCCAACCGCAACAGCAGGTTCCTCAACACCTTTTGGTCGAGTCTCTAGTCTCTGTTGGACACCATGCTCACCAAATCCACTGCTTTCCACCCTCAAACCGATGGCCAAACAGAGGTCATCAACCGGATGATTGTGCACATCCTGCGCATGTACAACTCTAAGCATCCACGTACATGGGACGAGAGTCTCCCCTATGTCCAACACAGTTATAACAGGGCTCTTCATAGTTCCACCGACCATAGCCCATTTCAGGTGGGTCTGGGATTCCAACCCTTGGGACCCATTGATGTTGCACTCCCTCTTGTTACCGCACAGACAGACTCTTCCCTTGATCAGTCTACGATCGACAAAGCCACCAGATTCATTGAGCGGATTCAACACATCCGCCAACAGGTCTAAGAGATTTTGCAGAAATCCAATGCTAAGTACAAGCAACGCCATGATCAACACCGAGTACCACACCAGTTTCAGGTTGGCGACAAAGTCTAGTTACATTTGCAGAAGGAGTATCTCACCGAGCCCCATCGGAAGCTTCGCCCACTTCGTTATGGGCCTTATACTATCACCAAGGTTGTGGGTAGCAATGCTTTTGAGCTCAACACTCCACCCTTCCTTGGTCTGCATCCAGTATTCAATGTGGACCTCCTTCGGCCATATTTTCCACCATTATTGGACACTTCTGAGATCGCAAAACAACTAACACCAACATAGCTCAACCCTGACTGCATGGAACAAGCATCCACTGATCAGATCGTGGACACACAGGTCAAGGGCACTCGCCAGCAGCGGATCCAGCTTTATCGGGTTGTCAAGGCAAGGCAACTCCTACACCAAGGCAAGTGGCTCAGCTGAGGCCAAATCCAACAGAAGTTTCCTCACCTGATGGGGGAACTCAACGCAATGGAGACCACTGCTTCCTAAGGGGGGAGGATTGATCCAGATGGATATTGGTGGCCACCCACCTATTCCAACTAGCTCCTCGTGTCCATTTTTGTTCAGCACATTCTTCTGTACTGCTTTGTAATTGTGGGTTCTACACTTCTGGGGCTATCAAAAGCCTCACACATCCTCCAGGTGGATACAGGTGGCCTCTCGCCTAATCTAACTGGCTTATTTTGTGTGTTTTCATGTCAGCACATCTTCTAGTACTTTCGGGGCCGTTTTGGAGCCCCAAACGTTGTTTTTTTGGCTCGCTACAGTCAAACTGTAGACGGAGTCAGAGTTTGACAGCGGAATGTGTAGTTCTCTTAAAGACCTTTCCAACGGGTTATTACGCGCCTAAAACGGAGGTCGTATGCAAAAGTTACAGCCCTAGGAAGTTGAGGTACCAAATTACACCAACTTACCTATAGGGCCCACATAACTTTTGGCGTTTCACCTTGTAGGGTTAGGTTTTTGGATGTCTAGGGTTTTGGCATTCATGAGTAATATGAAAAAGGCCTATGGAGCCTCATTGTAATCCATTTTGCTCAGACGGATGCACGTAGTAGCCACATCTCTTCTCAGAGAAAGCTACCACCATTCGATCAAGTTTCAATTCTGCGGTTTTAGAGTTTCAGCCTATTTCATTATTTAATAGAAGATATTGTTCACTGGATATTTGTGTTATTCTCCATTTCTCTATGTTTATTGTATTCAGTCTGTTAATCAGTTTGTTCATCCGAATCAGTCATTAACTGAATATTTGGCAAGTTGTAAGTATCGTTGCTTTGTTGATTTAATATCAGCAAAGAAAGATCCTAAGGAGGTTAGTTTTTTAGCTTCCTCTCCTTAGTTCCTTTTCTGTTGGTTTGCCATAATTTTTATATAGATTTTTTCCAATTTGTTAGGGGTGTTCCAAAACACTTTGAAAGTGTTTTTGGGCATCTTGTAGGACTAATTGTTTGTTGTTTTTACGCAGAAGTAACAGGTACAAGAGGAGATTCTGGCAAAGTTTTGAAGATTTAACCTTACTCAGAAACCCTTGAAGCAGTTGGGCACCTTCTTGCCTTGAGAAAATTTGTTGAAAACTTGTAAGCCATTGGTCCTGAACCATAAAGGATCAATGTGCATTCTCACAAAGAAGAAGATTTGTAATGATTTCCATAAAGCGGCATAGGCTACACATTGCCTTGCCTTGTCCCCGTAGGAGGACCGGTGTCGATGTCTTTTCTCTTGCTATGATTACTTTCAGATTTTTCCTTAAATTTTTCTAACTCCTAAAAAAGATAAAAAGAACTCACATCACCTAACTTGTTGATAAAATAAACTACATTTTAGAGTACTTTTTTTAAGTTCTAGCTTAGATCTACCTTGCATGTGTTAAAATACTATGTAACTGCAAAGAATATTCTTATCCCCTTTTGTGGATAAAGTAAAAGATAAAATATATTTATTATTCATTAGATCAATCCTCTTTTGTGGATTGATCATGTCGGGCATTGCAATTGACCAAATCCCCTTTTGCGGATTGGTCAAACCCTAATTGTAATATGCAAATTAAGAAGTCGGCCCCCAGGCAAATTAAAGTGGTTCTAACCACCCAGAAAGACAAGTCGGCCCTGCCAGTGAAGAGACACCTCCTTTCAATGCTTGCCAGTTTGTATAAATAAAGGAAGCCAGCCACTCATTTGTTCACTCACTCAGCTCACTCATCTAGTGCGCAAGTATTGAAGGAAGCTGCAGTTACCAGTTGTCAGAAGAAGGAAGAGAGAGAGACGCATTGCTTTAAAGAGGATATTCTCTAGTGTTTGGTTTATTGTCTTGGCATTGTATTGGCTATCTATATTAAGGAAGTTTTGTTGGGTTTTCTTCCCCATGAGGGTTTCCCAGGATAAATGTTGTGTATCTTGTGATTGTGTTTCTCTCAGTGATCCTATCTATGCTATGGTTATCTAGTGAATTGAAAAGTAACCTAATAATAGCTTAAACCTTAACATGGTATCAAAGCTAAGCTGAAGAGAGCATCTTTCACAGGAAAAAGAAAAACGTCATTGTTGTCGTACAAGAAAATTAGGGCTTTTATTAAAGAGGAATTTCAGCCCAAAGATCATCTAGAAAAGTGCACCCTAGCCTAAGGAACGCATTGGCACCTTCAGCGCACCTTTTCAGTGGATAGAACTCCCGAAAAGTGAAACCCTAGTTTTCACCAGTACCAGAAGTACCAGGAAACCAGAAAACCAAAAGTACCAGAAAACCAGAAGCACCAATCCAAAAATATGATAGTCAAGTTTGAAGGGGAAAAATTTGGATTTTCTGAAATCTAACCACACCAGGCTATTCGCCTCAACCAAGTGCACCTCCTGGTAAGTTCAAAATTCAATTCTGAGCATTTTCATTTTTTTGGTCATTTTTCTAGCTACAGATAAAAGATCTCTACAAGCACTAAGTTTGTTGACGAGCTAGAAGGTGTGGAAAACTTTCGTGCCTAGAAGTATAGGATTGCACTCATTCTTGAAGAGACTGATCTAGCAAGATTCATTAAAGAGAATGTACCAGAACCCACCGATGTTGTAGCTAAAGCAAAACACCAAAAAGACACAGTTAGGGCCAAAAGAATCATTGCAGATTCTATCAAAGATCACTTGATTCCTCAAGTGGCCTCAAAGAAGACTCCAAAAGAAATGTTTGATGCCCTAACCCGATTATATGAAGGAAGAAGAAACATCAATCGGAAGATGAATCTAAGAACTCAACTCAAGAATACAACAATGCAGAAAGGAGAAACAATTCAAGAAAATTTCTCCAGAATATCACAATTCAAAGAACAACTAGAAGCTAACTCCATAAGAGTTCCAGATAAGAAGAAAGATGTTTCAAAGATCAGATGCTACAACTACCAAAAGTTGGAACACTTTTCCTATGACTGTCCTCAAGGAAAAGGGAAAAGAAAGCATCAAGCACATATGGCAGAGGAAGTGGAATTGAGAAATATGTATTTTAAGTTGAAGATAGTTGATCTAAAGAAAGATAGCAAATGGTGGAGTCCGCGGAGCCTCCCCACACAAAAACAAAAGATAATGTCTATGCAGATTTAAGAAGGAAGTATCAAAGAAGAGGATAAAGAAAGAGATAAAATATTTATTTCAGGTATGATCACTCATGAGAGTGACAAAGGTATGTGTTTAGCTATGATAGTAAGGGAAAATTTGGTAATTACATAGCTAGAGTGAAAAACAGTTCAAAAGTCTTATTCATGATTAGGGTTTCAGATGTGTACATGGTTGAACAAGTTTTTCTTAAGAAAAGATGTGTGCTACTCTGATAGAAATCATGATATAGTTTTATTTGATTACTGCTTATTGTTACTGACTGATTGACTAAGTGACATATCTCAGAAAGCATATTGTAAGTAAATTTACAGGTCTCGAAAGAAAGAACTTATGCCTTGACTTGCAGAAGTTAGACAGCAGGAGAAGGACTTGTGATATGGTGACAGTCAGTAAAGACCAGATAGTATCCAGTATTTATATAGCAGCAGGAGGCTCCTAAAGATGCAAAACAAAAATGTTCAAGATGAAGAGAAAGATGGATACTCAGATATAGTTGATGACATGCAGGTTGCTCCAGTACCGTTCTTATAGATACAGAGGGAGCATGTTGATCCAGTATGAAGTTAGAAAGAAAGAAATGTTCGAACTCAAAAAGGCACCCAAGATATTACAAAAGAAAACTTCAAGGATGATGATTAGAAGCTCTTACTTTGGTGCAAGAGGGAGTTATGTCTCCGAGTTTGAAATGGAGGATCGTGATTTGGTGCAGTTAGGAAAGCAGATGGATGGTGCCCAGATATTTTGATCAAGATGAAAGTTATCCAGTAAATGGATGGTGCCCAGCAGATGGGTAGCATGGTATTATACCATGGAAAGATTTTAGACCACAAGAAAAGGAATGAGCAATCCCACAAGTAGACCTTCGTAGAGAAGGAAGAGACCTTCATAGAGAAGGAGAAAGAGAAGAAACCTTCGTAGAGAAGGAAGAGATCTTCGTAGAGAATGGAAATGAGAAATTTGCCAAGATTGGCCTCTATCCAAGTGTTGAGTTTTGGATACTCTAGGGACATGCTAGAATACCCTCGTAGAGAGGGGTGAGACCACCCTCGTAGAGAGGAGTGTGGATGTTTCTCCAAGGGGCAAAAGGCAGATACTCTCCTCTAGCCAAGGATTAAGTAGCCTGGAACACAAACCTTGACCATGTGGAATGGTTAGTTGGGTCTTGAGGTTTGTGTCGTGATCATGCATGGATCATGGAAAGGGAGTCTAGTCTTGCCCAGGCTAGCATCTTAGCTTCTCTAGTTCATGTGGGATGACTAGGAGTGGAGCTATGGTAGTAGTCCTCCCCAGTGGATGGGTGAGATAGATGACTACAAGAGAAGGGAGAACATAAAAGGAATGGCAAAACTCATAGAATATCTTCTGTGTGAAGATAAGACATATTCTTTGTGAAGATAAGAAAGAGTACCTTATGCGTGAAGATGAAAGAAAGAAAGAGTATCTTCCAGTGTTACCGGAAGCTCCCCCCCCCCGCTTCGAAGCCCCGAAGCTCGATCCGAGCGAGTTCGTCCAGGAAGCTCGAGCTAAAGCGTGCTTCAAAATTTATGAAGCACGCTTCGGGGCTCTTGAGCACGCTTCCTGCCATTTCTGAAGCGTCCCCCTCCGAAGCGCGCTTCAGAAATTTGGAAGCGTGCTTCGGAGGGCACTTCACATGCGCTTTCGTGGAAGGCCCTCGCGCTTCACATGTGCTTTCGCGGAAGGCCCTCGCGCTTCCATGGGGGAATGAGGTGTTTTGGTGTGCAACTGAGGGTTATTTTGCCTTACTAGTGCTATTTAAAGAGGTACCCACCCCTCAAAAGGATCACCATCATCAAAAGTGACCGACTCCAGCACTAGTTCATTAAGATCCAAGTTGGCTAATGCCAACTCAACACTATTGTTCAAACCCATATCATCGGAAAACACATCCCACATCTTTGTCTTTCCCTTCAACCACTCTTCTCTCTGCCTGTATATAAGACGGAGGTTGGTGTGCACATACAGTACTAAGTCACCTGACACGATGACAAAGAGAAGAGTTCAATAGAAGAGTTTATACTTGAGTGAAGGGTACATTTTTACTGGGGTCATGACAAAAGAGTTCAACAATCAATGCCACCAACATCGAGGTACATAAAGGGCTCGATTCTCTTGATTAAATGTCAGTTCCATACCCTCATACATGATAGAATCTAGTGGAAACATTGCAATCTTGCCAATCTTGAAATCCTAAAAACTCTTAAGTCTGTTGAATTTTGAATGGGACCTAAAATTCTACTTTCTCCATATGAAGTCCAATGAGGTTGGAACCACTCTCAAACATCCTGAAACAATTAATGGTAATGTTAAAAATTTAAGCAAAAGGATGAAAATGAAAGATAAAGAATAATGTCACTTTAAGAATTTAACATTACCATTAATTACTAGGATGGGTGAAATGGAGGGGCTAGGGACCTCTTTAAATAGCATTAGTAAGGCAAAATAACCCTCAGCTGCACACCAAAACACCTTACAACTCCAACTTGCACGAGAAAGCATAAGCCAAGTACTTCTCTGTTACTTAGGTTTTAGGTTTTAGGGGGTTTTAGGTTTTCGTGACCAAACCGGTCGGTTTATGACCAAACTGGACGGTTTATGACCAAACCGAACAATTTGGTCATAACCCGACCGATTTGGTCATATTATTAGCCGATTTGAACCTGTTGACCATCAAACCGACTAGTTCCGGTTCCGGTTCACAGGTTTTTAAAACAAGGGGGCAAAATCATCCCTCTCAACAACTTAGAAATTTACCAAATCTAAGGACAAAATCTGTTGGTGTCACCTGTATGGCCTACTAACGTCAATCGTACGAATTGAACGCTCTGCTAACGTCATCCTGTACGAACTATCACCTGCCCAGAAAATTCACATGTTTGGCCCTGTTTTGTCCCTCACACGTGTGGCCCACCTTTTCCAACTGTACAGTTGTCACACGTGTGGTTGTACGGACCTATTCTGTACCACACGTGTCACTGTATGAATCTGTTGTTTCCCACATGTGTGGATGTACCTTCTCCTCATACGTCCAACCTGTTAGAATATTGTGCTCGTTTCACCATAGACAATGCTACACCATATTCACCCAACCATAGGCACAAAGCCACCCTCGAGCACCTTAACCTTTGTTGGATAGAATGATTCCAGGAAGCCACACTAGAACCAACAGATAAACCAAGAGAGTGCACCTTCTCCAACGTAGCGCACAAGTAAGAGTATCAGAAAGGATGAACAAGAGTGTGTTGCACCACTACAGTTGTTGTTGCTCATCTTCCAGACTTGCGCACGACTTCTGCTGCTACTACACTTCTAAGATATGTGCACCAACTGAGTGAGTGTGTGTTTTTCCAAATGAGCTAAAGCGCCTTCTATTTATACTAATTTGGCCAGGTGAACAGGTGTCTCTTCAAGCAGGGTCGACCTATCCTTTTCTGCATATAATACTTCAATATTACTTATTCTACTGAGCCGACTTGTCTTCCAAGGTTTTCACACATTTGTTTAGGTTTTCTCTTGCTTCTGAAATATTCTATTCTAGTCAAAGGTTTATCAATGGAGGTTAATACCTCCCGCAACTACCAAAACATCAACACTCCCTCTTATCTAGGGACGTATTTAACCATGATGTTCCCTTCTGGTCTTCATAGCCTTGCTCGTTATGCCATGATCCTCTCGTCATGGTTATGCACACCATGCTACTGGTAGCATCATTAGGTCACACATGGCTACACCCATGTGGACCTGTCAATCTCGTCTAGGGGCCACAACCCGCTAGAGAACACTAGAGCTACACCTCGTAGTGTGTGTCACCATCATCGGCATGGGTTACACCTGCATGACGTGCTTACCCATGGCTACTGTCATGTAATGTCCCCACTTTGGGACATCATCACAGTGCAGAGGTTTATGATGACCAGAGTAGCCAGATGGATGTTATAGCGAGTACAGGGGTTATTGAGAGGCATTGTGGGGTCCAGCTTGCATTTCTCATCATATTTCATCATTATGAGCCATTCCGCACAGGTTGGCTTTGGTTCCGTTGCATTCCGACGATTTCCATGATTTTGACTATTTTGGGCTATAAGTAAATTAAATTCACTGAAGAGGTCATTTTGGGCGCATTACTTGGAGGAACCTCTCAGTGTAATAGCTCATTGGAATAGGGAGGAGCAACACTACAGGATGGGATAGTGAGAAGTGACTTTCAGTGGCCAAGGAAGCCACAAGGAGAGATAAGGTGTTTTTCAGAGGTAAAAAGGTTAATTAATTAATTAAAGTGATTTAATTAATTAATTAAATATTAATAAAATGAAAGTCACTTTGGAGGGACAAGGTGAGCCAAAAAGTATAAAGGAAAGGCAAGGGTCTCTTCTCATGGATTCATGTAGGATCATATTTTGATATCTGGCTTTTAGCTAATAAGCCCAGCATTGGGGGTTTTGAGGGTTTTGACTTAACAAACAATAGAGGATGATTCGGTGGTGAAAGATTCCACCTAACTAGTCCCAAGCTTGGTCTCGGAGATGCAATACGCTCCCACACCATTCTAGTTCCAGATCTACTCAGTTGTAGGAGGATTCCACATCAGTTACATGTGCAGATAGAGAGAGGGCGCACCAGTTGAAGGTTTCCAGCAAGAGGGGCGCACCATCCATTGAGGGAGGATTCATTCTAACTGAGGAGAAGAGATTTCGGGAATACCAAGTATTGGGTTTCCTTTGCAAGTACCATAGCGCCATTATTGGATGTTTTTGGAGGTGTTCTTATGGAGGATTGATTGGCATTGAGAGAGGGACGATTTCCCTAAGAGGAGGGCGCACCATTATTTGGACGGTAGCTAGATCTAATGATCTAGCAAGTATTTTGGCCAGTTGAGCACTTGGGTTTTCATTGTCGTGCCCTGATCTATCATTCTAGTGGATTGGTGGAGTTGTTGGAGGTCTCTAGGAGAGAGGTCGAATTATTAGGGTTTCAGGCATCCAGGGGGTACACCATTCCTTGAGAAGAGTCAGATCCATAGGATTAGAGAGTGGCTTTGGAGATTTTAGCACTTGGGTTGTGCTTACAGTTGCTCAATCTATCATTTGGCATAGTTCTTGGCGTCATTGGACACTTTTGGCAGAGGTTTAATTATTTAATTAATTGATTATTTTTGAGCAAAAATTGTAAAAACTAGGTCCTTGGACTTTTGATAGGGGTATTTGTGCTCAAAAGAAATGGAATAGCACCCCCCACATCCATGGACCAAGTTTCAGCTCAGTCGAACAACTTTTTCTATGGGTTTGTCCACCCAGAGTGTCAGTTAGTCAAAAACAACAATTTTAATTGCTAGAGTCCAAGCATGGCAAAAATGTAAAATTGTAATAATGAGTTAAAAGGATGATAGAAGATGGAATAAAGTTAGAGAGAGGTTTCCTAGCCTAAACCTACCCATCCCAACCCCTCCTAACCTTTCCACCCCTCTCACCCTCTCACCTCACTCAAAAAGTGACGCCCTCCTAAGGAAGTTACGCCCTCCTTGAGGATGGGACGTGGCACCTTGGGTTTTCCTTGGTTGATGGGCCTCCCTCTTGGGTGGTGTGCTCTCCCTCACCTCCCACGTCCCTCCTTAACTCATCTCCACTCCCTTTTCTTGCATTTATTGCCTCCCTTTCTTCCCTTTCCCCCAAGTGGTGCGCCCTCCTAGTAGTTACGCCCCCCTTCACTTGGAAAATTCTAAAATAATTTTTGAAAAAATTATTTAACTCTCTCCTTTCCCTTGGCACGTATCCCATAGCCTCCCACTACCTTTTGCTTGATCCCAACATTTCCCACACCAATCTACACCCTAAATCTATGATCTAAACCCTAGATGGTGTGCCCTAGCCTTGGGATCTTCTCTTACGCTTGGTGGTGGACACTTGGCATTGATCCAAGAGAGGTAGGTTTGCCTTTCCAAGTATAAATAGATCCATTTTCTCACTCCCAACTCACCATATCTTGAGCTATTGTTATGCTACTTGATTTTCCACTCTCTCTCTCTCTCTCTCTCTCTCTCTCTCTCTCTCTCTCTTCTTGTTCCACCTTCCATTCTTTGGCTCTTAGGGTTTTGGAGCAAGTATTTCTCCGAGATCCATTTTCTTGAGTAATAATAAAGGAGAAGCTTTGGAGGAATTTTGGGAGTGCAACAAGTATTTTTGTTCTTTCAACACATGAGGTAAACTAGTTTTGATTTGATATGACGATGGCATAGGTGGATCTTAGGTAAAGTATTTTATTTGAGTAGATCTAACAAAGAGTAGTCTTGCAGATCTATATATGTTGATGAGCTAGATAGGGTGCAAGTATTTCATCTTATTAGCTTAATCGTCCATATTATCTATTGTATGCATGTCATTGTGTTAGATCTTGCAGGTTTGGCTTCAAGGGTTTCATTGGGAATGCCTCAAGGAAGAGTCCTCCTTTGAGACTCACATAAACTCCTCTCTTTCTCTGTCTATTGCTCATTCTCTATATGCTCTCATTCCATACATATTTTCAGCTAGCTTAACATAGTTTAATGGTCATCAAAATATAAATTTTTCATCAAATTTCTTTAAGAAAAATTTTGCCCTAAAAAGCAAAAGTTTTTCTTCACTTGTATTGTTGTGTGTAGCATTTCCAGCAAGTATACCTTGTTGGTTTTTTTGCAGGTTTCAGATCTGGTTGAGGGGATTAGGCTACCCAAAAACGTCCACACAACACTCCAAGACCCTTCTACAAGTTGGTAGCTATTTCTCAACCTTCTCTTTCAATTTTTAGGGCTTCTTGTGCATAGATATTCTTCTTTTCTTACTGATTTAGTGGCTCATTGGTTTGGGAGAAGGGGTGGTACGGCCTCCTCCCACGTGTGAGCCTTGGGTAGCTTAGGTCAAGTGTAGATCTTGCTTCATTTTGAGTTTTTGAGCACTTCTTGAGCTAGGACGTGGGGTTTGGTGGATTTGGGCATCTCCCAAACCTAGGATGTGGGGTTAGCGGTTTGTTTTTGTTGTGTTGTTTGCTTCTTCCTTTGGCTTGTCCTTCTTGCTTATCTTTCTCTCTCCTTTTTCAAGATATTCCTAAGTTAAAAAAGTTTAAATAATTGCCTATCTTTTGGGAGAGCAATACCCCAAATGGTGAGGCTAGGGTTTTAATATGTGTTATTGATCCTACATGCTTAATGGTTTAAAATGCTCTAGATCTAGATCTCACACATAGTCCTTAGTTTAAGCCTATTGGGCATAATCAACTTATTTAGATTTCTTGCATGCTTAAGCCACATCTAGATCTATCTCTTTCTTACATGCTTAAATCTAATGCTTTAAATGCTTAATGTGTCAATAGTTTAGTGAATGGTTTTGCTTTACATGCTTTAACATATTAAGGCCATTTGCCAACACACTTAAGGTTAATACTCATTGGATAAGTTGATAGTGTAGGCATATGCTTAGATCTTCATTTTCCTTTTCACACTTGGTGCTTTGATCTTAATGCTCTTAACAAACATAAGATAAGTGTGATAATCTTTCATCTCTTGTTGGCAAGTTGTTCTTGCCCTTGTGATTTGGTTTCATACATAGTAAGCTATACATGTTAGTGATCTAGTGCATGTGATAAACTAAATCTTATTTCAGCCATCTTTTAGTGCTCTACATGTGTTAATGCTCTTTACTTTATAAGCTTAAGTAACACACATATAAGCTGAAGTGAGTTTCGGCCTTGGCAATACATCACTTATTTAAGGCACCTTAAATTTGTTAAAACACTCTAAAATACACCTAAAAGTCTACCTAATTGATATATTAACTTAATAGACTTAATAGGATACCTTAGACCACCATCTTCACCATCTAAAACGAGGATTGAGGAGGGCAACAGAAGGTGATAGGCTGGGGACGGTCTCACGGCACGAAGGAGTGTCCTTTCCGTAAAAACTCAATTCTTTGGGCTGACTGTGACAGCTAAGGTGGGCCTCGTTGCTTCACTATCTTGAGCATCCAGCAGCCATTTGGCAATCGGGGGAGGAGGCTTTGGTGAAACACTTAATAAGGATAATAAAACTTTACAATCTTAAGAAACCCTTAACTCATTAAACCTTGGGCTTAATCATCTAATAATACTTTGTGGGTTTAATAACTAAGAGTGTTGATAATCTTGTCATCTAAAAGTACATGTGCTTTAATCTCTAGATCTCCTCAAGTATCTTTGTGAATGTTAATGACGGACTCAATGTGTTGATGATGATAATGCTTTAATCCTCTTGTATCCTGCACATGCATTTAAAACTGGTTAGCTTGCTTTCATTGTACCATTGTATCTTAGTATTCTTTACTTGTAAGTACTTGTATATAATATTCATTGGGATTGATTATTCTTTTGTAAATCTTGAATCATATTGTAACGAAACACCCTAACATCTAGTTGACCCCTAGCCCAACCTTAGGCACTAGTCTTAGTTGACTTAGGGAAAGGCTTGCTTCACATGCTAACCCTTGCATCTTGCATTGTTGCCTTAGCATCATAGGATAGACTCCCTCTAACCTTAAGAAATTAAAACCAACTCCTAGAACTTAAACTCTAAATCTTATCTAGAAACTAGGGACTACCCCCCTTGGCTTCCCTAGAAGTGAGCCTAAACGGAAGAGGTTCCGGTCAAAGTGACAGCGTGGGTTGTGAACCTAGGCATTGTGCCTCCAAGGACACACTAAGTGAGTCGGACTTAGCTCACGTCTGCAAGTGTGTATAAGGACGGCAACATCTTTGGCGTTGTTGCCGGGGATAAGTCATTTATCCTTGGTCAAAACGAACTTGATTCTTTAAGAACTAAATAATAAATCTTTAGGCCTTAAAATTCTTTGAACTTGTATTGGTTAGCTTTGTGTGATTCCTTTCCAAGTGGCCACTCCATTGAAAAAATCTAGCAAGTATACTACTAGGAGCACTTCACAAGGAGTGGTTTATTCTTTTCCCGAACCCGAAAAGGTTTATAGGAGGAGACTAAACCGCCTTGCTCCTAGGAGACTACTTGAAAGTCCTGGAGAAGAAGCACTCACTAATATCCAATCCCTGTTCCAAACTAATAATCAACCAACTGTTAATAATCCCATCAATACTCCTAACGTAACAATGAGTACCTTTTTGAGTCCTTTGAACCTTGCAGCAATCCAAGGTGCCCCTCACGATGTTCTCGAGAAATCCATTAACAAGTTGCCTATCTCCCATGGGAACAATGCTATAAATGCCAACTCTCACATCTCAAGCTTTCACAGGTGTGTGGATAAGTATTGTCGAGGTCACCACGAAGAAGATGTCAAGATGACCTTGTTTGCCTTTTCTTTAGAAGGAGATGCTGTCGATTGTTTCTCAGATTTTTCTGCAAATAAGTTCAACACCCTTAATTCAATTATTGATGAATTTAAGAAGAGATGGGGTGATCAAAAGGAACATAGGTTTCAACTTGCTGCTCTTACCACTAGCCATAAGAAAGAAAATGAAACGGTGTTAGAATTTAACACTAAGTTTAATCATGTGGTAAAAAGCCTTCATAATGATGTCAAGCCTTCAGACCTTGCAATCCTGATTTATTATATTGAGGCATTTGAAGGAGAAATGAGGTATGCCTTAAGGGATAAGGATCCTCAAACTTTGGAAGCAGCACAATCTAGAGCTATGAGAATTGAGCAGAATATGCTTGAGGCTAGGAAGTCCAACATTCCTGGTTTCAGTAGAGGTTGTTCTTCAAAGGTTAGTGATGAAAAGAAGAAGAAAGATGAGGGTCAAGGATCATCAAGTAATGATATTAAAGAATTGACTCAGTTAATTACGCAAATGGAAGTGAACCATACCAATCAAATCAATGCTTTGCGAAATAGGTTGATCACAATGGAGAGGTCCCAAAATAATAGACAACAACACAAGCCAAATGACAAGTGGTCAAGAAGACCTCCTCAAAATGATCAAAGGCCACCTAATCCTTTTGAATCCACCAACTTGGTAGAACATTGCTCTATACCTTATTGTAGGCCTTGTGGTGAGTTTCATGAGGAGTCAACTTGTTTAGTGTTCCTTGAAGAGTGTGAAAATGATTATGGAAACCAAGGAAATGAACAAGTAAACATGTGTTGTGGAAGATACTACGGTGGCATGTATGATTGGACGGGTTTTTATGGAAGTAGTGGAAACTTCATGAATGGTAATGTTGATAAAGCTACAGAAAAGTATGGGCCCAAGCCCACACCCCAACAGGTTGCAAAAATGGCTAAGTCTAGAGGCATTACATACCAAAGGAGTGGAAATAAAAGTCAAGATAAATGTCAAACTAGTACTCCCAGGGTATCTCCTCCTAAGTCTAATGTGCCTATTAATGCTGAATTGAATATTGACTTAGGTGGATGGTTGAATAATGTAAAAATGTTAGTGCCAGTATCAGAAATTATGAAGATCCCTTCATAAAGGGAGAAGCTACTTAAAGCCATAGATGAACCTCCTAAGAATGTTGTTGAGAAACAACAAGCCGTGGCTTACCAAGATGCTCCAGTGATTCTACAGAATTGGGATAGGAAAAATGAAAAGAATTTGCCTTTCTACCTTTCTTTACTTGTGAACAACAAAGTTTTACACAATTGCATGCTAGATTCGGGAGCAAGCTCAAATGTTATTACTAAGAAGGTGATGGAACAGTTAAGCTTAAGAATATCAAAACCTTACCATAACATTTGTGCCTTGGATAGTCAAACAATTGAAGTGCATGGGTTGATTAAAGGTTTAAAGTACACTTAGCAGTATTTCCGGATATCATGTTTGAGATGGATATTGTGGTGATTGATGTTCTGGATGTTTGGGGAATGTTGTTGAATAGAAAGGCAGCTGCAGATTTGGATGGTAGTCTACAAATGGATTTATCTTAAGCTACTCTCCCTACCCTAGATGGAAACACTTTTAAGTTGAATAGGGAAGTATATAGAAAGTATCATGTTGAAGATTCCAAAAATCCCAAAAATGAGTTAACGTGGACTGATGAGGGTCTTGGTAATTATCCCATCTTGTCTAATTCTATTGTGCCTTTTGAAGAAACAATTCAAGATAATGAGTTAGACAAAGTGTGATACTTGAATTTTGATGGTGCTTTTTCTAGAGGAAAAGGTGTTGGAATTGTGCTTCAAACTCCAAATGGTGAAATGTTGAAATTTGCTTATAGATTGGAGTTTGATGCAACCAACAATGTGGCTGAGTATGAGGCTTTGCTCCTTGGTTTGGAACTTTGCAAGGATAGAGGTGTCAAATGTCTAAATATTAGAGGGGATTCAGACTTGGTCATACAACAGTTGAAGAATAAATTTGTTTGCAAGTCGAAAAGATTAAAAGGGTATAGGAATGCAATTTGGGACTTAATCAATGATCTAGATGCTTTCAACTTAATTGTTATTCCTAGATAACAGAATTCAAAGGCAGATGAGCTTGCAGTAGCGGCTTCCACACTTCAACTTCCAAATGGTTTGATTGATGAGAATATTTCGGTGGAAGTGATTTTTCGGCCCTCGGTTCCTAATAATGTTGATCATTGGCAGGTTTTTGATGATGACAAACAGGTGATTAAAGTTTTGACTCACATGCATGAATTTTCAGAATTTGACATCAGCATAAAAGAGGAGTGTTGTAATTATACAGGAAATGATGATAAGGTGAAAGCACCCCCTAGGCGAGTTGTGTCCTTAGAAAGAGACTTTGATAGACAAGATGGTCACAAACAAAAAGAAGAATCAAAGAAAAAGCTATGTGACCACTTGGAGATTAATATTGGAACAAATGAAGAGCCTAGGATGGTAAAGATAGGCAAGACTACCCCTATAGAAGAAAGGATTGAAATTGTTGAGTTATTAAAAGAGTATAGGGATGTTTTGGCTTTCAGTTATGATGAACTCAAGATCTATAGGGAAGATGTGATTCAACAAGTGATTCCTCTCAAGGAAGAAACTAAGCCCTTTAGACAGAAGTTGAGACAGTTAAACCCCAAGTTAGCTTCTTTGGTCCAACAGGAGTTACAGAAAATGTTAGAAGTCGGCATCATTGCTCAAACTAGACATTCTTCATGGTGCTCAAACTTGGTTGTTGCTAGGAAGAAGAATGGAAAGATCCGGATATGTATTGACTTCAGGAATTTAAACATTGCTTGCACAAAAGACAACTACCCCCTTCCCAAGATGGAAACTTTGCTTCAACGAGTTACAGGATCAGGAATGATTTCCATGCTTAATGGTTTCTCGGGTTATAATCAGATCAGACTTAAAGCAGAGAATAGGCATAAGACATTTTTTACTACTCCATGGGGAACTTTTGAATATCTCAGAATGCCATTTGGTTTATCAAATGCTGGAGCTACTTTTCAGAGAGCTATGGATTATGCCTTTCGGGGGTTGATTGGTAAATTGATTGAAATATATCAAGATGATTTGACAGTCTTTTCTAAGGATGGGAAAACTCACATTAACCACCTTAGGCAAGTTTTGGACAGATGTAGAAAGTTTGGAATTTCTCTAAATCCTTCTACGTCAGTCTTTGGGGTGACTGGAGGTAAATTACTGGGCCACATAATCACAAAAGATGGGGTCAAGTTAGACCCAGAGAGAGTTGAAGCCATTAGTAAGGTCCCTTTGCCTATGCCAAAGAAAGCTCTCCAATCCTTCTTAGGACAAACCAATTTTGTCCATAGGTTCATTCCCAATTATGTTGAAATCATGAAACCTATACATACGCTACTTAAGAAAGATGTAAAATTTGAATGGAATGATGAAAGTAAAAGAGCTTTTGAAAGTATAAAGACTGCAATATGTGAAGCTCCTGTCCTTATTAGCCCTGACTACAATAAGGACTTTCATATTTTCTCCTTTGCTTCTGAAGACACTATTGTTGGTGTGTTACTTCAAAAAAATGATCAAGGCCATGATCAACCCATTGCATATATGAGTAGGGCTTTGCAAAATTCAGAATTAAAGTATCCCATGTTTGAGAAACGGGCTTATGCCTTAGTCAAGTCACTCAAACATTTCAGAGTCTTCATCGGATATTCCAAAGTGATTGGTTATGTTCCTAATTCTGCGATTAAAGATGTTTTATCTCAAGTGGAAGGATTAGGCTCAAGGGGTAGATGGATTGCTAAGATCCAAGAGTATGATTTGGAGATCAAACCTACAAAGTTGATTAAGGGTCAAGGCCTAGCTAAAATGTTGACTGGAAGTAATGAAAAGGCCTTGGATATGGTCTACCAAATTAATAATGAAGAATGGCATCCTAACTTATTGAAACTTGAACAAGTTGAGTGTTACAAAGACACTATCTTTCATCTTAAGAATCTAACTTGTCCAAGCCATCTAATGGGTCACAAGAAAAGGGATTTGAGGCTAAAATCTTCTAAGTATGTCCTCACTAGAGATGGATTAGGATGGAAAAATCCTGATGGAATTATCCTTAGATGTGTGGATGACATTGAGTCAAAGAAACTAATGGATGAATTCCATGGAGGGTTNCCTCACTAGAGATGCATTAGGATGGAAAAATCCTGATGGAATTATCCTTAGATGTGTGGATGACATTGAGTCAAAGAAACTAATGGATGAATTCCATGGAGGGTTTTGTGGTGGACATTTTGTTGCTCCACCATATTTTCAGATGTTCATCAGTTTGTTCGGAAATGTGAGCCATGTCAACTTTTCACAGGAAAACAAAAGTTAGCAGCACTCCCTTTGCAACCAGTTGTGGTTGAAGCACCTTTTCAGCAGTGGGGTTTGGACTTCATCGAGAAGTTTAATGATAATTCGAGTAATGGTTATTCATGGGTTATCACAGCAACAGATTACTTTACAAAGTGGGTTGAAGCCATTCCTACAAAGTCAGCAATTGAAAAGGTAGTGATGGATTTCCTAGAAAACATAGTAATAACTAGATTTGGGGTCCCATCAAAGATAGTGACAGATAATGCCAAGGCCTTTTGTTCAGCAGAGATGTCTTCCTTTTGTTTCAAGTATGGTATTATCTTGTCACATGCATCAGATTATTATCCAACAAGAAAACACATCTAAACAAGTAGGTCAGCCAAGTGTTTGAGGAAATACCACAACCAGAAAAAGATTTTAAAGACACCCAAAACCGTGATGTTCCTAGCATAATGGCTTGGGGTCATTACATATCATCATTATCCATCCATCTCACATGGCATGGGCAAGACCTACATGGTCTTGAAGACCAGTAGCATCACCAGAGCTACATAGGCTATCTCAAGATCACCCAGATCATATTACGAGCAACACCATCACAACCATACAGGTTCTCGACTACGCCACTAGCGTACCAGACTGTCTCATTGTTGTAGCAACAACTCGGCATACCAGAACATCTCACTAGAGTAGACTACAGCTCGGCATAAAGCCTACAACTCGACATGAAGCCTACAACTCGGCACAAGGCCTACAACTCGGCATGAAGCCTACAACTCGGCACAAAGGCCTACAACTCGACACAAGGCCTACAACTCGATTTGAAGCCTACAACTCAGCACAAAGGCCTACAAGATCCTTCTTTTCAAATTCTGCCATCAACTCCCTTTAACTAAGAATCCTCGAACCACACTTCCATCTGTTGCATGTCCCTATGCATCCTGCAAAGTGTCACGAAACCTTGCTTCTTCCTAATCATTGACTCCCTCTGAAGTTTGACTCCCTCTAAGTCCTTTCAAGTCTTGCTTTTCTGTGGTAACCTTCTTGGAATGCGTAGGATAACCTACTCGAAACAGGAAAAACAAGAGCAAATGTATGTTCAATATAATAGCATTTTATATAAGAAATTATCAATTTCATGGTAATTCATTATAGCATTACCAAGGTGTCATGCCTAAAAACAAGAACAAGAAATATCTCCTAGAGGAGATGTTAGTTCATATTGCAATTAAGTACAATAAGCATTTATATTAATAGTACATGCTACTAAGTATTCATTCATTCCTAGCATTAATAAAATCTAAAGGATTGCAATACTCACTTAAGCAGCAATAATAAAATATCAAACCTAATATGCAAACTTGGAGTCTGGCTATTGTTCCGCTTGAGTTGCTTTTCTTCTGAGACAAGTATTCTTTCCAACCTAGAGAGTGTGTTGTTCCTATGAATGTATTAAATCTGAGATCTTTCTGGCTCTACGATTGCTTCTTGGACAAAGATCCCTTCTCTTTCCAGAGATCCATATCTGCAGTGGTTGCTTTTTATTATTTCTCCTACTCCACATTCATGTGCTTGGAAGCGCTCTACTGTGTACTGTACCCTTACTATATCGTGAAGGAGTTGAGTGGCGGTGTGATGTGAGCACATCGGCCAATGAAAACAGAAGGAGAAAGAAGAGAGAGCATGTGAGCTTCAAAAATCAAACTCTTCATCCTTTGACGCCTTCTCTTCAGTCTGTGGTTCCATAATTTTGCCCTTTGTTCTTTGCAAGGATGATATCAATCCTTTTCTTCCATGCTCTATACCAAGAGACCATGCTTCTGTTGCGTCACTCTAATTTCATGGAGGAAGTCATTACTGTCTTTGACTTTGACCTTGACCAATCTTTTGACTTTGACTAGTCAAACCTTGACTTTGACCCAAAAATTCAACTTTGACATTTTTTATGGCTGAGGGCACCAAGAGATGCGTTGGGTTAGGGCACACTAGGATATCCAAGAATTATGTCAAATGCTTCACTTAAAGTGCCCGAACAATCAGGTTAGGGTTTGTTGCTATTGCAAGATCAGAAACCCTAGCTGCAACTGCAATTGTGCTATAACGAGCTTGACAGAGAATTGCGGATCTCTCTTCCAATGGTTAGACTGTTCTGAAGGTGGTGTGGGGCCATAACCTGTTAGAATATTGTGCTCGTTTCACCATAGACAATTGTTAAATTTATAGCAGCTGCAAGAGCCATTCTCCGGGAGGATGACAAAGACCCTAGCTAAGGTCTAGGCCCTAGGGCCCCCAGTGCACTCCTGGGGTATTTGGTCTAGGACCAAACAGTCAGTGCCATGGCAAAAGACCCTTCTTAGGGCCCCCAGTATATGACTGGGGTTCTTAGTCTGAGACTAAGCAACTAAAGCCCCTAGATATGTCTAGGACCCCTGGAAATGTCCAGGGTACCTATGCCTGAGGCATGGGTTGATCCATGGTCTTGTACCATGGTGGAAAAGACCCTTGTGAGGGCCCCCAGTATACAACTGGGGTTCTTGGTGAACAACCAAGCAATAAAGACCCCTGAGAGGGCCCCCAGTATACGACTGGGGTTCTTGGTCTAGGACCAATCAGTTAAAGTCCCTAGATAAGCCTAGGGCCTCTGGAAATGTCCAGGGTACCCATGCATACGGCATGGGTTGATCCTTAGTCTCTGACCTTGGTGGATAAGACCCCAGAAAAAGTTTTGGGGCTACTTGATCCTATCAAGTATTTTGATGGTACATGACCTTCCATGAAAAAGGACATAACCACATGAGGGATAAGTCCCATATGCAGTGATGATAAAGTAATAGGTTCACCATGTTAACTGAAGAAATGAGTATTGCCACCTAGCAAACCCTCTCTTACCCTTGCATGTTTGGTTTGGGGTTTTATTGTCTTATTCAAGGGT
>JASDQU010108214.1:161174-182291 GCA_032191745.1 Picea mariana | reverse complement strand
ACACATAGGTGTACTGGCATCAGTGCATGGGGGCCCTTCCATCCTTCAGTAAGTACACCATAATCTTAACACAAGATAGAGATCAAAATGGAAGCATGTCTTGTATTCAAAAGAATATGATTACATCTTCATTCCAATATAAGATCTCCTCTCTACTAACCTCAAGAACCAATCTATCAATTTAAAACATGAGCATTTTCCAAACTTCACACATGCCTTTTGAAAGGAGAAGGCTCTCCTATTTATACAAGAACATAAGAAGCTACCCCATTAATGGAGATCCACTATTCTCTCCCTAGATCCATAAAAATCTCATATAGTTACAACCAAATAGCTAATGATGAGACACATATCCTCATTGACCTTTATCCAAATCACCTTCCATATCTTGAAGGGAATTCGAATTTGAGTATTGGAGGTCACATAAGAGTGTCTTGGAAGCTTCCAAATCACCTACACATGTCACCAAACTCATTCTAATTGTTAGGTATAAGTATAAGTATATTATTTTCTAAAGTTTAACCACAAATCCACTTAAAAATGTTAAGAATTAATAAACTTTGGAAAAGCATAGTTATAACCCAATGATGAGATAAATGTAATGATGTGGAGGTGGAATGAAGGTGACATGAAGGTAATATGGAAGTAATGTGAAGGTATTGGTGAATAATGGAGTGAGAATAGGGACTATTTTGAGGCCCAACAATCATGTCTCGAGGCCCACAGGTCCTAGACATGGAGTACCGAGAGCCAGATCGACTTGAGCATGGCCCTGGAGGGCCCATCTTTTTCTTTCTTCAACGCCTCCACTTTGTTAGCAGCAGCAACATCCATCACCTCGGCCGGGTCCTACAACAGAAGTGGATCTTACTCCATGAGGTAATAGGTCCAGGTATCATGGTATGTGTCACTCTGATCCTCAAAACCTTTGAATATGTGCATTCAATTCTTTTTTGTTTCTAACAGGTGCTTGGATTTTATACCTATCCACTCGACCATATCTTGGGGGAATGACAGGATGCCCTAGTAAGCTTGTGCCCATAGGTTTTGAGTTTCCACTGGGGGGATTCATGAGAAGCCATCGTCCGCTCCCACCATACTTACCACTTTCCATCTTTCTCTCGCTCATCCATCCCATTACATTGGTTTGGACATTGGGTTGGCCAAATACTTAAGGGTTGTACCTTACCTTGTGGGAAGAAGGGGCTAAAGGCCCAGAGGGTAAAAGTAGCTGGCAAAAGATAGAAGCCAAAGAATGAAACCTCGAGATGCTTCGCACAGGGATCCCCGAGAAAGCAGTAAAAGGCTTCTCAGCAAGAAACAAAGGGACCCATAAAAATAATAAAACAAGACCTGGTTAGAGGATAGGGGGTCTCATCACGAGCCAGCCTATTATGTCCATGGGCATCTAGCGGTATGACACTACAAGTAGCTGGTAACCACGCTAGGGTAGTGGCTCTTGGTGGCATAGCCAAGAGAAATGGGGTCTTATCATGAGCCAATCTTCTCATTTCCATGAAATGCTTGTGGGTAACATTGCCACCATTGGTCACCACGCCAGGGCAGTGTACCCTAGCCAACTTCTTGAAGAAAAAGAAATAAGAAAAAGACAAAAGGCATGAATGGGCTTGGAAACATTTGCATCCATGACAGGTGCAGCTCACCCTCTACAGAGGCACCCACAGATAAGCCATGCATTTTCCTGCTATCACTGCACCCCTTGCCCAAACATCCCTTATCCACTTTACCCACTCACATGGCTTAGATTTAATCTCTCCTGGAAACACCCCACATCCAGTGAGCATTAGCCCAATAGGATGCCCTGTCACTTCCTCCAAACTTGGCTTGTAGATTAGTATAATGTCTTTGAGCACTTGTCAGGGTAAGAGGGATTTTATGCACATGTTTAATAAAATTGATGATTAGATGTGATTGACATTGCTATGATCCCCGTGACTTATGAGCTCATGGAGGGCGTATCTGTTGATGTGCAAGACCATACCCGATGGACATGTACCCTTATGGACATGTACACATGGGGAGATGATTAGTTTAGACCTCCATGGGGTTGAAAGCCCATCAAATGGATGCTAAGACCCTAGCAGGGGGCAGAGACAAATCAGAGGGTTTGCACCGGAGAAGAGGAGGATGTTCCACCAGAGGTAGCTTAACAGACCTGTACCCAGGGGGGTTGTGCCCTTTCCACTAGGACGTTGGCCTTGGAAGGCCCATGACGTCACCCAAGACACCTATGACGTCATCCAACACTTGTGGAGGTTTTGGGAGGCAGTTGTGTGCCAAGTGGCATGTGTGGCAGTTTTCGGAGGCCCAAGGAGGCCAAACGTTTTGCTCCAGGAGGCCAACATTGCCCTAAGGGGGCCTAACGTCACCCTAAAAGGGCATGACGTCACCTTTTATACTTGATTAGGGTTTTAATTATGACATTTAATGTAAAATAGGATTTTGATGTATTTTTGGCCATGTCGGCCTTTTGTGACCTAACATAAAATTAAGGTCATTGGTATGGTATAAGTAAGAGAGCTAAAACTCTCTTTTTCTCATCATTTTTCGCTCACTTGTGTGAGGTCTGAAATTTGCGGCCCTCATTAGGGTTTTGGCTGAAATTGTGGCGCACTTGTTGAAGGAGGCTTCGTTTTGGTGATTTTGGCATTTTTCTTGGTGGAAGGTTTATAACTAGGGTTTGGCTTGATGAATACTTGGTAAATGTAAGTGAATTTCTGCAATCCTTTCTTTACTTGAATGGTTATAGTATTTTACTTGCATTTTGTTAATGAAATTTGCTGGAATAAACCCTAGGAAATAAGCACATGTTGGTGTCCTTATTGTAATTCTCTACTAGATTGTGCCAAGGAGCCGTTTTTCCTGTTGAAGACATTGCTAGGGCCTTGCCATTTCAACACCCTACCTTTTGCTCTTCATCCTAGCCGATTTTACTTTGTTATTGAGCTAAAGAAGGAGGAAAACGTGCTAAGGCCTAGGGTTACCTACACCTTAGTAAACCGTTTTCCCCTAGAGTTGATGTTTGAAGCCTTGCCTTTCCAACACTTCACCATCAAATTCCTCCTGTTTTTGGCCCTACTATTATCATATTGTTCCTTCAACTCTTGCCGCTATTTTTGACTCCATTTGCCCTATGAATGCACTGGTCTTAGACTACTTGCTTGAGTGATTTGATCACAACCTTCAAAATCTTTGAACAACTACTAATACATTCTAAGTTCTAACACTAGCTTAGATTGACTTGCTAACCCTGTTGCTGCCATTATCCATTTGATTTATAGTCATACCTTGCAACAATTATTGTTTCTTCAAGCAATTGAAAGATTGGCTAATGCATAGTAGTCTTTGCTTCTAATGAATGTTGATATTGTGACATTGATGATGAATCATTCTTGTTCATTCTGAAGCTTTTTTAAAAGCATTTATTGTGAAGTAACATATTGTGACTATTGCTATTATACATCTTTGATTTGCTTCATCAATATTAGTCAATTGCTTTTATCAAGAAAGTCCTTGATTGTATGAAGTACTAACCAACAAGTGACCTTGCAAATATAGTTTCTTGTTGTTTTGTTCCGGGCAGGTACATTTCTGGTTATTATTATCTTTATTGGCTGTTTAGACGGACTTTCTGATCAGTGGTGACTTGTGAGAGGGAAACTTTTATTTAGCCTTAAACCTCTGTCTTCTCAAAAACCTAGGTCACCGGGGATGTCTCCCCTGGGCCTACCACCCTAGATAGAAAGGGACATCCTATTAAGGTGACAATGATAGGATAGTCTCCCGTTACGTCAGTTTGTCTTCATTTACCTTTCCTTTACATCCAAGTACAAACTGTGCGATAACAAATATCACTGAACTGATTATCGGTTGAAAGAACACTTGTATATTTATACTAAACTTTTGTTCCTTTTTAAGGTTTTATTCAATTTTCTTCATTTATATAAATTTTTTCACAATAATGGTTATAATTTTCTATTAAAAGGTGCTGCGACTGAACCATATGGGGTGAAAATACAAAAATGATATAGATGTATCACAATTCAATTTCAAGAGTATAATGTTTTCCATCCAAAATTTTCTCTCCACCTACTTTAACCCAACAAAAAATTCCCTAGCAGATATGCTGCCTCACAAAACTGAGATAATAATATGAAGACCTGACAAAACATAAATGATAATACTATTTAAAATAAGAAAAACCGAAGATTTTACTCTTTTGGGCCCACTTGGTAGTGCATGTCCATTTTCTTAATGCTTCTGTCAGCTTCCATTTGATCCACAGAATTGCTAATGCCAGAAGGAGATTTTGTCTCCATAACAAAGCGATTGGCTTGCACGTCTACAACACAAGGTTGGGAAAAATTACTAGGCATAGGGTCCTGTTATCTCACAAATCTGTGCTAGCAAACCTATGAAATAACTTTGAGTAATTAGCATATGGTCAGTGCTAATTACTTCTCCATTTGGACTGGTGCCTTCCCAGTCATGAGGGGGTGTCACTAGTGATCGTACACTGTCAATGACCTAACAAATCTGCGTTAATAGCACAAGTGGTCAGGACACAAAATATTTGTCCTCGAGATATGTGCAAGCAGCCAAGGACAAAGATAAACTTTTAGTCAAAATAAGATGAGGGAGATTTGTTAGATTTTAGGGAAAAAATAGAAAACAGTGCTATCTTTTTAATTCTGTGCACTAATGAAAATGTATATCAGCACTTGAAACAATAACCGAAGTAGATTAAACATAGACAGTGAGATCTGAACAAGCAGTAAATAATTCTGAACATAAAACAAAATTTCTGAATGTAAAAATAAGTGCAGATTTCAAATAATAATTCTGAGCTTTACCTTTAGCCAAGCAAGGATGTACCTGTCATATGGATGCTGTCCTCTTTAATATGCTCAGAAAATTAGCTTAAAGATCATGGATCAAAAGTCAAGGGTTTTGATCTCTACCATGATATTAGGTAGACAGTTTTGCCAAGGAGGACTACATACAGAGCTGAAACAAACACCCAAAACATACTGTCCAAATTGAACTGTAATTTGCTACAGCAACAAAACCCTTCAAGGTAATGAATGGCACCAACAACAGGGACAGCAAAGAGAAAGCGCCAGCAATCAAGGAGGAGGAGCCAAAGGCTACCTAGGAGGCAGTGGCACCCTCAACACACACAGCAGCAGCAAGAATAAGAGTAATAGAGGCCACCTCACCCTTACAACACACAGCAGCAGCACATGGTGGGGGCAAAAAGGGGCTGCAGCACCCACAGTAGCAAGAAGGAGGTCCGCGGCTCTTCAAAACAGTCAGGGGACAGTCCGCTGCACATATAGTCAGCCAAGGGAAGGTCCGTAGCATGCATAGGCAGCCAAAGGGAGATCCATAGTATGCATAGGCGGCCAAGGGGAGGTCCCTAGCACCTCTAAACCAGCAAACAATACCAGACTGAAGCTCCCAACCAAGAGAAGAAAAGTGTCCAAACAATACCTCAAAACTGAAAGAGAAAGTCCTCTAGGGGAGCCGTACCAAAACCAAGAAAAAACAATCTGAGGTAGCCGCAGCAAAAATCAGACTAAGAAGAATGAGAAGAGTGTGTGTATAAGAATGAGAGAGGGGTAGGCTTTTATTTATAGCATAGGTGGGTAGGTTAGGGTTTTCTAATTTAACCCTATCTTTAGGATTAAGTCGAACCCTAATAAAAATAAAATAAATAAAAGATAATTAATAATTTAATATTTTTAATTAATAAAAATATTAATTAAAAGTCAATTAAGTCAAAGTGACTAAAGAAGACCAACACCACATTAAACAAGAAGGGGAACGAGGTTCAAGCAAGATGAGGATACATGACAAAGTCAAAGGAGTCTTCATCAATGGCAAACTGTCCACATAAGTCTCATGATGGCTTATAAACTTTTATCATCAATGCATAAGAGGAAACATCCATGATGTGGTCATGTCCATCTTCGTGGCTGCTCCTAGGTCTCATGAACCATCCCGGGAGAGAGGAAGAAGATCGCACATCATCACATCTTGGTACACAACCAAGAACTACCTGGTCCAAGACCAGGGTACCCCAGAACACATCTGGGGACCCTAGAACACATCTGGGGTCTTTCATCCACCAAGGTACAAGACCAAGGATCAACCCAAGCGTTTAAGCAAGGATTCCCTGGAACACATCCAAGGGCGGACTTACATCATCAACCACCAAGGAACACATCCAAGGATCAATCCAAGCGCCAAGCAAGGATTCCCTGGAACACATCTAGGTGCCCTAGAACACATCTAGGGACTTACTGCTTGGTCCTTGACCAAGAACCCCAGAAATATATTGGGGGCCCTCACTAGGGTCTTTTGCCATGGCTCTAACTGCTTGGTCCCAAACCAAGAAACCCCAGGAGTGCACTGGGGGCCCTAGATCTCAGCTAGGGTCTTAGCTATCCTCTGGAGAATGACTCTTGCAGCTGCACTAATTTCAACAGGATTTAATTTCATTAACCAACTACAACTATGAACAAGAAAAAAATAAATGAATATGTACCTTAAGTGAATATAGAATCAGAATAAGAGCACTAAGGCCAACCCACACCACTGTAATAAAACACAATTATTCAACCACGAGATTCAAAGAGCTGTAAAAACACGGCATAATTGAACCCTATCTGTATATTGATTAAAAGTTTGTTTGCATCATACACGAATCTGGCTGCATAACAAGCAGTGGACTCAGTGAGGGGCAGCAATGAAAGAAGACTAGAAATGAAGGAATGAAGAGGCTGTAGTGTAGACTGTTTGCTGGAATTTTTTCTCCTGTTCAAGTCCTCTCCACACTGTCTTTATATAGGAGCAAGAGGTCAAAGAATAAGTGTGCCCTAGCTGTGCATGAATAGAAACTGAAGATCTTCCCTCCATGCTTGCTGGATATCAGACAGTCATTTGCTAAATAAAACTGCTGTCAACAGTGAACTCAACCTGCTGTCAAATCATACCAAAATAAACAAATAAAAGGCTGTTTTAGGGCGAATTCTGTGCATGGATAGGCTGGCAGATGGCTGATAAAACATGAACCTGCTCACAATCTCTCACTAAACTGCCACCTGTGAAGAGAAACCTCTAAAAAAAAACCTCAGCGCTGAATCTATGCAAGTTTATAGGGTCAAAACTGCTGTTATCTGATTGTCAGCTCAGCAGTTTGCCAGTAAACTCTCACTACAGGAGAGCTACAGCCGCATATATGGCTGCCCTAACAGTCCAACCTTGAATTTCCTCTTTAAAAAACAGACTTGCATGCACTTTTCGTCCTCAAAATCCATGCCACCAAGAATAAAACAGCCATCGACTTCCTTTGAATGATTGTGGCTCATGCAAACTGTCAGCTAAAATTCTACTTAAAAAGAGGGAGGTCGGCTTAGGTTTTCTGATTATAGCAAATGCAAGTAGGCTTTTAGTTGACCAAAGATAGCACAAGTCGAACTAAAGTTTTAGTTGGCCAAAGATAGCACAATTACCAAGGTGAATTAGGGTTTCCTAAATTGGTAAAGAATCATCCACTGGTAAATTTAGAGCTTATTCCATGAGAAGGGGATATGGATTAGGCTGGACAAACTTAGAAAAATATCTAATATACCAATGGAGGTTGAACTAGGTTTTGGACGTTGACATACCTAGCACAAATTTGACCTAGAGTTTGCTGTAAGTGAACCTTGCCTATGGCTGCCACATGTCACACTGAGAGCACTTCCATTTACTCAATTCAAAACCAATTCATTACTGCACACTGGAACCACAAGATTAGATTTTGTACCTGCCACAAATAGAATTGCTAAATATAGCCATGTCGAAAATAGCAGCCCGACTCCTAAAAAATACGAAAGACAAAAAATGAAGGAAATTGCTACAAGACTGCTGCCAGCAATAGCACATCTGAAAGTAGGCACTGCTAAAAATAGCAGCATTTTACATGTCAATAACAATAGTCTCATTAGACTCACCTTTCTGCAAGGAACCCATATATATGCTTAGAATCGACATGCGAGCCTTGAAATCCTAACTACTAAAAATAGTAGTGTCATGAAAATGCTCACATGTCGCTCACAAAAGCTTATCATCTGATGCATCGTGAGCTCATTGTTGACCACCTATTTCAACTAGGGGGTCAACATCATGTGCCATGAAGCTATGTACCTGATGGTGCAACTAAGTTTGAAGACTTACTGGTTCTACAAGACATTTTTGGCCTCGACACGTCTTTTTGTAATTGGAATTTCCACTCTCTTGCGTGGGATAATAATGTAATGGGTCTGCATGGATCATATTGTAGGTTAGTTACCTAGGACTTTATCATTAGGGAAGTCCTTTCATCGAGTGTTTTTTTTCCTCAGGGAATTAATTTGGCTTAACCAACCTTTTTAATTACCCTTGAGTTTTTCACTCCCACAATAATCCTTCAAAGTGGTGAAAGACGTTCTAATGATCGAGCCCAATGGGTGACTAGGGTCTAGGAATATTGTAAATGACCATGCAAGACATTTTCTAGAGTCTTGTGGAATTTCGTCGAGTCTAAGGTATTTTTTTTAATTCTTTAAAATTACTCAATTAATGGTAATTTTAATTATTTTGATGTAAAAATACAAAAACTAGGTCCTTGGGGTTTTTGATAGGGGTATTTGTACTCAAAAGAAATGGAATGAGACCCCCTACACCCTTGGACCAAGTTTCAGCTCAATTGGACAAGTTTTGCTAGGTCATTGTCCATGAGGAGTCCAAGTCAGTCTTGAATCAACAATTTAATTACTTAATTGACAAAGTCAAAATGTCATTTTTTTGTAAAAAATAAGCAAAAAGGTTCGAGAGAGAGTGGGAAAGGTTTCCTAACCTTTTTCCTCAGTTGGAAAAGTAATTTTCCACTTAAAAAACCCCTCCTTTGCTTAGCCAACAACTTAAAGTGGTGTTTCCTTGTTTATTGACATGTGAGAATTATAAAGTTTAAGTGAAAAAATCCACCTAAACCCTAATTTCGCCCCCCCTTGGTGTCTAATCTCATGTTTGACCATAGGAAAAAGGTGTTTTCCCCCTTTTCACCTCACCCCTAAACTCTAACTCACTACCAAAACCCTAAAAGTGACTCTTCCTTGAATTTGTCTATTTCTCTTGGATGTGTGACACTTGGAGAGCATCCAAGGGGGGTCACTCTTGGCTCCCAAGTATAGAAGAAAGCCTCCCCTCCTTCATTTGACACATCTATTCTCAGTGCATTGTTACCATGCCAAAATATCTCCTCTCCCACTCTTTGCTCTTGCTCTCTTTTGCTTTTGTTATTCTCTCAAGTTTGTGGCAAGTATTTGCTCAAGCTTGTTATTGAATAAATAAAATTTTTTGGAGGACATATGGTGTTGGGAGTCTTCTTGGTGCTATACTTTTCATAAGGTGATCTTGTTCCTTTGTATTCTTCTTTTTACATGCATAGCTTTGAGATCTATAGTAAGAATATTAAGCAAAACATTTTGCTTGTGTAGGTTTATGATAGTATTGTCATAGATTTAGTGAGCATCTATTTAGTTATTTCAAAGTATTTTGATTTAATATCTAGATCTACTTACTTCCTATTGTTTCTTGTAGCTTAACATTGAAGATTTGCAAGGTTGCCTAGGGTTTTTGGTGAAGATTTTAGATCTGAAAATTTTCCATTTCATCCACATTTACCTTGTAAATATTTCTGTTTATTATTGCTGTTCATTTCCATAATATTTTGGCATGCTAACATGTTAGGATAGGTCATTTATATGCTTATAACTTGCTGAAATTTACATAGAAAATTTCTGGTTTTAATAACAAAAATTTTCACAATTTTTTGTCACATTTTGCAGCATTTCTAGCAAGCTTTTGCTTGCTGATTTTTTGTAGGTTGGTGACATAAAGGAGGATCTACAACTCATTTAGGGCACCTACAAGTCAAAGAATAACCTCCTAAGTTGGGGTAACATATTCCCAACACTTCTTCTTCTTTTCTCCATTGTAAGCAAGCTCCAAGAGAGTCTCTAGGGCTTGCATTTATCTAAAAGTTTTAAATTTCTGCAATTTCTATTTCCTAGTTTGCCTACACCTTGCATAGTGGTTTGGCCTAGCCACCCATGCAAAATCGTAAGGCTATTTTCTAAGTTTTATTTTCAGCATTGCAATTTATTTTCTAGTTTCCCCACTTGTCCTTAAGAAAATGTTGTGTTGCTAGGATTAGTTTCTTTCCAAGTTCTTTTCTTTCCAAGCTTTTATTTTCTTTACCCACTTTGGCACAAAACCGATAGGCTTTGTCCTCCACCTTGTGCACTTGTTGTGGTTGCAAGTAGTTTAAATTTATTTTCAAGTCTTTATTTCTTTATTGTTTGCCTACACTTAACAAAGTGTTTGGCCTAGCCAACCATGCTAAATCGTAAGGCTAGGTAATTAGTTGATGGTTATTTTGCTTTTAGTTTCAAGTTTCATGTGATTATCTTTAGATCTTAGAAGCTCATTTTTTTAGTTGCTTAAGCCCATGGAGGCATAGTGTATTTACTTGTCATTTCCTTTCAAGCATTTACTTTCCTTTCAGGTTCTTGCAATTTACTTTCAAGCACTTGCGGTTATTTCATTCAAGCACTTAACTTAATTAATCTTTAAGGTTCAATTTATCCTAGATCCATAGTGGTTTCAATCAAACTAGTTTAATTAAAGCACCTACTACTGTCCAAACTTTGCCATAAAAAAAGGGACTTGTGGAGTCGGCAGGGGGTGCTAGATTAGGGATGGTCTCACGACACTAGGTGTCCCCCTTATTGAGCACCCTTGTTTCCCGGATTGACCTGTGGAGCTAGGGCAAGGACTTGTTTTCCTTACTTATTGAGCACACAATAGTCCTTTTGGAATAAGCGGGGAGAGTTTTAGGGAAGTAACACAGTTTAGGATTCACTTTCACTTAATCAACTTAATTAATCCTAAAATTTATCCTCAAGTAACCTTGGTTTAATTTCACAATCTACTTTTACGGTTCATGCTCTTTATTTTTAGCAACACTTTCATTGCAAGTTATCTTAAAGGCAATCTTTTTGAGCATTTGTGGATGGTTAACTAGTGAACTAGAAGTTGCGCATCACTTGCCCGTGGAGGCCTCTTTACATGCTTTATCTACTTCCTCTTTGAGTTCCGCACTTTTAGCCCGTGGAGGCTCTTTTGTTGGTTTTTCATCTCATTAAGTTGTGCATTGGAGCCATTGGGTAACCCCCTTGAAGTTGCGCACCTCTTGGAGATCTTCATTGTTTGGGTTTGTTGAGTTGTTGTGTTGAGTTGTGGATGCTATCTTGAGATATCTCCCTTTTCTTTCCTTCAAAATCAAATCATTGGGAGTTAGTTCATTCTTTTGCTTTAATCTTAGATCTAGTAAGTGCTTGCTTGCTTGTTTCATTTGTTGTATAGTTGTATATGGTTGTATCGTCTACTAATTCTTTGCATTCTTATTTTGTTTGTATATAGTTCAATTGTAAGTTTGTAGAGTAATTCTTTGTATCTAATTGTAGAGTTTGTAAAGTTATTCTTTATATTTTGTTGTAACTTTAGTTGACCCCTTTGCCCAACCTTAGGCACTAGTCTTAGTTGTCCTAGGGAAAGGTTGCATTTGCATTGCTTGCCTCTCATATAAGCTAGTTTTCCCCCTCAACTCTTAACTAATTAAAATTCATTCCTAGAACACCTTTAATAACTCACATAGTAACTAGGGTCTACTCTCCTTGGCTTCCCTAGGAGTAAGCCTAGACGAAAGGAGTTCAAGTCGAGGTGACAATGGGCTTGAACTTAGACATTGTGTCTCTGAGGACACATTAAGTGGATTGAGACTTAGTCCATGTTTGCAAGTGTGTATTGGGACGACAACACTCACAAGGACCAATAATATGTGATCAATGCTGACATGTGGACCTTGAATCTATGGCTCCTAGAAAATAGGAAAACTGCTAAAAATAGAATTTCCTTAAAATCGTGTGAAAATGCCTCTGGAGTGAACTCTGAACACTATGAAACCAGATGCACCTCTCACTGAAACCAACCTGATGAAAGCTAGTTGGATCTTAACCCTCCAGCTGCACATACAACTCTAGGGGTTAATAGGTCCCTTGTCTATGTATAATGTAATTAGAGGGGAAGGAGGATAGACCACTTCCTGTAGAAGCTGCAGATAGGACATGATCTTATTAACCAAATCCTTTAATGCCCCCTGTTATCCCCTATCCTAGGGATAAGTAAGGAGACCATGTCTCGAGGCCCATAGGTCCTAGACATGGAGTGCCGAGAGTCGAAGGACTTGAGCATGGCCCTGGAGGGTTCATCTTTTATTCAGTGCAACCCATCTATCAACAACAACAACGTCCATCCCACCAGCCTGGTCTTGAAGTAGCGGTAAGTCTTGCTCCATAAGGTAATGAGTTCGGGTATCATGGCGTTGCACCAGGGACACTCCGGCAGACCTAGACCTAGGGGGATCTTGTCTTTCCACTTGGACGTTGATCTTTGGGATCCCATGACGTCACCTTTGTGACCCTAGACGTCATCCACAGTTAGGGTTTGCATTTATGAGGGCAGTTGTGTGCTAGCTGGCACGTGTGGCAGCATTCAAGGCCTTTGGAGGCCAAACGTTCTGCATTTGAGGCCCAACATGCCACCCTAGGGGCCTAACGTCACCCTAGAAGGGTATGACGTCACCCTTGGAAATGATATTAGGGTTTAATTAATTTCATTTATGTAAAAAATGGATTTTTTAATGTAATTTGGCCAGGTCGTCCTTTTTATGACCTAAATTTAATTAAAGGTCATTGAAACTGTATAAATAGAAACTCATTTTATCAACACAACTCCTCACACAAGAGGAGAGGTCTGAAATTTTCACCTTAGAAGGGCTATTGGCTGAAATTGTGAGGCACACTCTTGTATAAGGCTGATTTTTTGCAAGTTGGATCAATCTTGGAAGCTTTTATGGTGATCTTGCATGGTATTTCATGATTATTCTTGGTGCAAGTAGGTAAAATCTGTATTTTTTGTCATCTATTGAATGGTTTTATTTGCTCATACAAGATTATGAAATTGCATGATATGCTTAATGCTTGAAGTAAGGAACTTAAATTGCTACTTTCTTACTTTCTATTTGCCAAGCTTTTCATTGAATTGATTTAGTAACTAGTAAAACCCTAGAGCCCTAGTTTCCTAGCATTCTAAGGTTTTGACCTAGTTATCTTTGCCTAAGTTCTTATCCCATAAGAAGCCTAAGGAGAGCAAGGTGCTAGGGCCTAGAATTGCCTACACCCTAGTATCTTGTTTTCTAGAGGAAAATGCATAGGGGGACTTAAGTTACTACTTCTCCTATGCATTCCTCTTGGACTTTTGTGCACTATCAAAACTGATTTGCAGCCTTAAAAGAAGCCGTCCTCTTGACTCCACAAGCCCTAGAAGGCACTAATTCTAGCCTCTCTCTTATTGAAGGATTGATTAAACACTCAAACTCTCTTCCTTGAAGTTTTTGCTAGCTTCTACTAACCCCTAACTAAACTAATTCATTAACTAACTTGCTGCTCTTGCAAATCACTGCTACAACCATACTAATTCATGCTAATTTGCTGAATTCACGTACATAAATTGCACCTAGATCACTCAGAAATTGCTTGTGACAATTGCCAGTCAATCTATTAGATAAATGCTAAGTTTACATGGTGTTTCCTTGCAATTTTAAGCACTAGAATTTGTTGCTGTTACAAAAGATTGCTACAGCCATCTAACTGCAGCAAATTCTCTGCATAAGTGACATTTAATGCTAGCTAGACATTGCCAAATTTGTTTGCGACAATTAATTATCATTCAGCCTAGTTAAAACTACATTTTCTTGTTTTTTTCAAGCAATTTCAATGCATATTTTTTGCAGCTGTTACAAAATACTTATTTCTGTTGTAAACTATTACATTGTTGCAATTTTATATCAGCTAGCCTAGTTTTTGAAGGCTCATGGTCTTAAGAAGCTCTAACATCATATTTTGTACTTGAAAGCTGCCATATTTTTCTTTGTTGTCTTGTCCTGGGTAGGTACAGTCCATTTTTACTGTTGCTTCATCCCTTAAAGACCTTAAGAACCTTTTGACTTGAGTGTCAGTGAGAGGGGGGTTTTCTTGCATCCTTGCCTTAGTCTTATCAGCCCTTTAGGTCACTAGGGACGTCTCCCTTGGGGTAACTTTGATATACTCCTAAACAGAAAGGGGTTTCCTATTAAGGTGACAATGAGAGGTCACCACCTCTTACACCAATCTTGCATTCACTTGCCTTGGGCTTTAGGCAAGTTCAGATTGTGCGATAACACCCCCAACATGACATCCATCTCCAAATATGGCTAGCGAGAGATAACCATAAATGCAGAGAATTCCCTCTTTGACTTTGAGTTCTAACAATTGCATTGCCATTTCCATGGCACACGAGTCTCTTATCCAATTATCCACCTTCGCCTTGCGCTTCAATTCCTCTTGCCAACGACTCCATTTTACAGTGGAGTTAACCATAGTACTTTGTGCCCCAACGAAATCTCTCTTGCATCTTTTCAAGCCAGTCTGAACCTCCTTGAGGTCACAAAAACAGAACAACGATCCCTGCAGTGGTAGTGACTCATGTTTATTGTTAGAATTAGGGAAGTAAGGCAGAACAAATATTGTCTTTTAAAATTCATTTAGATAGAACAACTAAATCAAATCCTTAGAACAGTAAACCAATATAATACTGAACTGTTGAACTTAGAAATACAAATCAGAGAAAGAACAACAATTATATTTGAATTTTAACCAATTTTTGAGTGTGCACAACACTCAGATCTGAACTGACAATAATTAAATTCAACAAGATCTATTTCTTAGTAAGCAAGATCATAGGATTAAATCTAGACTAGTCAAAACAAAAACTAGTTCTGATATAGACTTAAGCTAAAGAACATATCCAATCAATGGATCTGACACAGATCTAGTTAATAGATCTAATATAGATCTAAAAGAAAGAACAGATCTAACTAATAGATCTGATATAGATCTAAAGGAACAGATCTAATCAATAGATCTGAGATAGATCTAAACAAGGGAACAGATTTAAACAATAGATCTGATATAGATCTAAACTAAAGGCAAACTTCAGATTCAAAGAACATACAGATCTAAGCTTCAGAATTAAAGAACATGCAGATCTAAACAATGATAACCTTCAGAATTAAAGAACAACATACAGATCTAAATAATTGGATTTGAATACGTACTTACCTTGAAGTCTTACCTTTGATCACTGAAGGAGTTCATGCCACACACAAGAGATGAAGTGCCACTGAGAATATGCTCAGAAAAAGTCAAGTATCATGGATCTACCTCACGGGTTAGATCTCTTGCCAAGAGAATTATAGGATTGTTTAAGACCACCACCAGAACTTCACACCAGTATACTGAAAACACCCCACAAACCCTCATGCATAAGAAGAACAACCAGGAGAAGGGACAACTGCCTCAAGGATGGCCCAACCACCTTACTTAGGGTGCCGCGGCCCTCACTAGAAACTCAGATAGGGGATGACAAACTGATGAAGAGGGTTTGATGGCTAATGAAAGGATGGCTGGCTGGTAGAGAGCAGCAACACCAGAATGTTCAGCAGTGAAAGGCACTCACCATACTCATAGCAGCAAAAACAAATCAGCAAGAACTTGGAACAAACTCAGCCACAAAAGAAGGTCTGAACAACTGCCACTAAAGGAGCCGCTAACTGTTGCAAGGAGGCTGAACTGTTCCAAAGGAGGCCGAACTGTTGCAAAGGAGCAATCCGCCACACTTAAGACAGAGAGGAATAATAGTATGTGAATGAAGGGGGAGGGGTTCTAATTTATACTTTTGGGTGAGGGTTAGATAAAAGAAATAATAATTCAAAGTAATATATTTAATTAATATAAATATTAATTAAATATATTTATAATTTATATTAATTAAATATTTCTAGTATTAACCCCAAAAATACAAAACACAACCCCCAAACAAACTCAAGCCCAAAAATTGAAGGTGGAGGGTTTAGGAGAGGTTTAGACATGTCCATATAATTCTCAAGGTGACCTTTTTAACTTTATCATCACTGCATATGGGATACATCCCTCATGTGGTCATGCCCGCCTTCAAAGAGGGTCATACACCAACAACTGCCTGATCAAGGACCAGGTTGCCCTAGAACATATCTGGGGTCTTATCCACCAAGGTACAAGACCAAGGATCAACCCATGCCCTAGACATGGGTACCCTGGAACATGTCCAGGGGCCCTAGACATATATAGGGACTTTAACTGCTTGGTCCCAGACCAAGAACCCCAGTCGTCTACTGGGGGCCCTCACAAGGGTCTTCATTGCTTGGTTCCAGACCAAGAACCCCAGTGATCTACTGGGGGCCCTTACAAGGGTCTTTTTCCATGGCTCTGACTGTTTGGTCTCAGACCAAGAACCCTAGGAGTGCACTGGGGGCCCTAGATCTCGGCTAGGGTCTTTGCCATCCTCTCGGAAAATGGCTCTTGCAGCTGCTTTAAATTCAACATTTATGATGAGAGGAGTATGCCGAGCCAAGGGACAACTTACTGCAATCCAAATGATACCAACCTCACAATCTTGGGACCCTCTTGTTCTTGTTTGTAGCGAGCCGATAACAAAGCTAGGGTCGAAGTGCATCCATGGGTGCTCATCAACCCTTCTTAATAGTTTACATGCATGCACCCACCTTAACATAGTACAATTCATAACTACAAGCACCCTCAAGGATGGAATGAGGAATGACGTGATCTGTGATATTAAGTATCGCAAGCTGCTAGACAATGCATTGGGACACTTGCTCCTTGGTGAGTGCTTCATCATAAATGCATAGAATCATGGGAGGGGTGCAAAGGTTGGTACCCCCCTATTGATCACTAGCAAACCTTCTCCTAGCTGCACATTCCTACTAGCTTGAAAATTAACCACCTTATTTTGGCCCCTCAACACTTGGATATAGGAGACCTTTGAAAAGCATTGACTTAATTGTAGAGTCCTTTGAATAATGTGTGAGATCTTAATATTTCTTGAGAGGCATTGTTTGTCTAGGGATTTAATGATGATGGAAAAGTCATCAATTACAGTGATCTAAGTCACTTCTTTTCTTTTGAGTAGAACAAGGCTTTGATAAACAGACCAAGCCTTTGCTTCGTTGTTTGTCGATGTATCCAATCCCCAAGCAAATTCCATGTCTATCTGTCCTTAGGGGCTAAAAATAACCTCCCTGCACCTGCCACCCCTAGTTCTTCATCTACATCGTTAATAATGTCAGTGATTTGAGAGTTTGTCACTGTGCTCTTTTATCCCACCTTGATATATTTTTCCTCAAAGAGTTTATTGTTATATAATTATCTTGTTTCTAGGAACATAGTTCTTATCTAAATAATTTCATGCAAGATTTTAGAACTGTAATGATTTTGATCCTTTTATCACTCTAGATGCTATGTGCATTCATGTCAATTGAATTATCCATTTATATCTGAGGTGTTAGTTGCATTATTTTACCCTGTTTTGTACTTGTTTTGGTTGAACTCTTTGACTTACTTGTCAATTACATTGTAGCTACCTTATACCAATAAATTTACAAAGAAACCAATTAGTTGAAAAGTGAGTATAAAGGTTTCCCATCAAAATGGGCAAGAAATGAACGTTAATTATCATGCTGACTTGTGAATTGTGCTTCACATGCATTCCACACTTGATTTTTAGTGGATATTTTAGTAAAAAATAGAAGTAATAGAGATGGAATTGACAACCATTTGGAGAGAGAATATAGGAAAACTTGGGGGTAGTAATGTTCTCAAAATGGAAGAATAGGATGACAGTGGAATGAGTGCAAAGAACTGGTCATTTGGTGCAATAGTTTGTAAACTGTTGTATTGTTACTGATATATCTCAAATACATTCTTGTTTTCTAGAGTAAAAGTGTTCAGAGTCGAGGGTTCCTTTTTAGCCCATGAACGATCTGAATGCTACTCTAAGTTTTATCATGCTAATGTGTTCTTGAAGCTTTCCTGTTTTCGTAACAGATTATTGAGCCACATTGTTTGCAGTTTATATTCATGTTAGGATTAGTTGTTCTTTGATAGTGGCAGAAGTGTAGCTAATGTTTATTCTATCCTACCTCACAGATGGAGTTTTCATTTGGAACAAAGAGTTGGAGACCTGGAGATGTTGTACAAGGACAAGATAGTCTATATGCAAATAAATCTGCTTTGGGGCTACATGTGCCAGGTTGCTTTGATAAGATCCTTCCCATCAACAACTGTTTATTGCAACATAAAATTGCAAATCAGGTAATGTGCCCTCCATATATTAAAAGTTTTTTTCCATAGAAAAATTAATATCACATGTTATATCAAGCAGAAACAGTTTGAGATGCATTCAGTAATAGCGAAAAGATGGGCATCCATTAGCCTATAAGCACCAAAAGACCTATAAGAGCATAAAAAATAAGTAAAGAAATCCGGGCATTTACCCATGAATTCTGATAGATCTGAGAAATAATACCATCATCAGCAGAAATCATTCCGTCTAAGAAGCCAATTTTCTGTCTAAAAGAAGCCCCAACCTGAAGCTGGTCAAAAGACCCAAAGGCAACTAGATAAAAGCCTAAGTTGGGGAAAGATTTGTGACTACTCTCCCACAGTCTCAAACATCTCCAGCAGATGCAAGAATCCACTGCCTTCTTTGATAATCTGTCTGCTTCTGAGTTTTTTTCTGTTTTAAGTGTGCGATACGGACGCCTTTGAGAAACTTTCCAAAAACTCCTTAGCACAAGACTAGTGGAACATCGGAAGACATCACCACTATCACCTAGGCAACAACTTCCCTCTCTTTAGTGAAGGAGTCAATCCAACACAAGGGAGGCTTCCCTAGTAGCCTCCAAGAATCGCTAGGCAAGACACAATCAAGTCTAGGCCTCCCCGAGTAACTACTCAAACTTCCACCAATGAAATAAGATAGACGAGGTACTAATAAGATGGTAAGACAAAGCAATTTCCAGATTTGGAGAGATGAGGATATAGGTCAATCTAGGAGGTTTTCCAAGTCAAATCAAGGCTCAAAAGGATCCCCAAACACTACAAATGAAAAAAAGGCTAAGGGCTGTTGTAAAACTTGGAAAAAGATGTCAAATTACAGCAGTAAAACAAGTTATTACGGCAGCAAATAAACTAGCCCTTTGACCAACTAATAATTCAATGAATAAAGAGGGCTAAAACATGAGCTAAATTAGGGTTTCATTAACTAACAAAATCAGAAAATTAAGAGGCATATAACAGCCCTAAAACCCTAGAGGTTTTTCCCTAAAAGGTTGTAATAACAATTTATAAATACAAATTAGGGTTTTAACAATGTTGATTAAGTAAAAAATATGCCAAAAATGCCAAAACTTCTTAGTCGTTTATGGCTGAAAATGAAAATTTGCTATAAGAAAATCCTAATCTAAACCTAAACAGTAAAAATAGAGTATAATTCAGAAAATATTTTTGGGCATATGGCGTCAATTAAGAATTCCTTTGGAGAGAAACGAGTGGATTTTTTAGGGTGATATCTAGAGGTTGTTCACTACTAACCCTAGAAGATCCTCCTAAAATATTAAGGATAATTCAAGGGAAGGTTCTTCACTAGTAACTTTCAAAGAGCTTTAATAAGAAGGGTTTGTTCAAGAAAAATCCAAGAGAATGCTTTGTTGATTTTTCAATAAGCTAGGCTTAAGCATGAAGCTTATTCTATTTTTAGCATTTTACTTAAACCATAGACAATTTGTTGTAGCAACCAAGATCACAAGAAGAAACACCATGCACAAGTACACAAAAAGTATCCTGGGAAACCCTTCTCAACAAGGGAAGAAAACCCAACCAATCCTTTGCTATATTCTTCAAGAGAAATACCTCCACCACCATAAAAGACTAGCACACAAAAGGGTGCTCACAAACCCTAGAAGACTAGCACCCAAGAGAGGTGCACACTTTTCCCAAGAAGTAAGTACTTGCTGCAATTTCCAAACTCACACTTGTGATATGATTCCTCAATGGGGAATTTACCTTTACTTATATTAGACTGAACCTATCAACAATGGTGTCTATTGGCACAACAGGGCCGACCTCAATAACTCACATAATTAATAATTACTGTATTAATTATCTTTTACATTAATTATCTTTCACTTTACGGTGGGGCCGACCTGTACCCTTTGTTAGAATATAGAAGATGGTGTGCTCGTTTTACCATTGACGATACCTTCGTCACCCAACCATAGGTCGAAGCCTCCCTCTGAGCACCTTAACCTTGACCGAGAATTCCTCCGGAAGCAAACCCTAGGCTAGATAGCCAAACAAAGAGTAGCACATCAATCCCCAAGGATAGCGCATCACAGAAAGCTGATCAAATAGTCCAAACCCTAACCAAGAGATATTCAAGCTAATACTGAGAACTAGCTACTGCTGCAGTTGCACCTGCAACCCTCCTCCAAACCTGCTCACCAAACTGCAACTACAGTGCGCACCAACTGGGAAACTGCAATTCTGAGATGTTGTCAAATGAGAACTGACGCCCTGTATTTATAGTAATCTTGCCAGTTTGCTGGGGCCGACTTCTCCTTCTGGGTATGTCTCTGTTCAGTATATTATTATTAATTCTGGCCGACTTCTTCTCTTGGAGGCTAATAGCCTAATATAAATTATCTTCTTGAGCCGACAAGGATTCTAGGGTTATTAGCCAACTCATTAGGGTTTCTCTTGCTTCCTGGAGTCTTCTATTCTCGTCAGGTTCACATGTGGGGGTAAATACCTCCCGCAGCTACCATAATATTAACACTCCCTCCTAGCTAGAGAGGTATTTACAGGTAATGGTCTTGAGCACAAAATATACCATTTACCCGGTAGCATCAATATAGTCATCTAGACTATTTCATGCCTAGATCATGAGCATCACCATCATCATCAGTTGCATCATCTCTCGAAACCATACTTCATCTGAGTAGTTAGATATGAT
>JASDQU010108214.1:131142-155994 GCA_032191745.1 Picea mariana | reverse complement strand
TAGGGTATCAAGTGGTCTTTTATGGAATCCACTATGATACTCATGGCATTGATGTCAACATCTTTGAACTTCTCCATAGCTGCAACGTTCTGCGGTTCCTTCTCTTCTCCTTCTTTAAACTCTGGCTTCACGATCTTTCCTTTCACAATATCCAACAGTTTATTCTTAGCAAGGATGAGGTCAATCCTTGTCTTCCATGCTTTGAAGTTAGAGGCTCCATCTAGCTTGTTCTCAGACTTCATAGACTTCATCATGGCTTGCTTGACTTGGTCAAACCCTAGATTTGACCAGAAATCCAAACTTCACGTCTTGGTCTTCTGAGAATACCAGGAGATGCGCTGGGCTAGGGCGCACTGATCTATCCAGAGATTAGGTCAATCTCTTTACTTAAGGTGCCTCGACAAGAGGTTTAGGGTTTCTGCAACTACTTCTGTTGGTAACCCTAGCTGCAGTGCTTTTGGAAACTACTCCTGCTGGTATCCCTAGCAGCAGTACCTCAACGACCTCAATATCTAGCGGCTATGTTTCCTTCCAGTGTTTTAGGCTGACTGAAGGGGTGTGGGCCCATAACCTATTAGAATATAGAAGATGGTGTGCTCGTTTTACCATTGACGATACCTTCGTCACCCAACCATACGTCGAAGCCTCCCTCCGAGCACCTTAACCTTGACTGAGAATTACTCCGAAAGCAAACCCTAGGCTAGATAGCCAAACAAAGAGTAGCGCATCAATCCCCAAGGATAGCGCATCACAAAAGGCTAATCAGATGTTCCAAACCCTAGCCAAGAGATGTTCAAGCCAATACTGAGAACTAGCTGCTGCTGCAGCTGCACCTGCAACCCTCCTCCAAACCTGCGCACCAAACTGCAACTGCAGTGCGCACCAACTGGGAAACTGCAATTCTGAGATGCTGCAAATGCGAACTAGCGCCGTGTATTTATAGTAATCCTGCCAGTTTTGTTGGGGCCAACTTCTCCTTCTAGGTATGTGTCTGTTCAGTACATTATTATTATTTCTGGCCGACTTCTTCTCTTGGAGGCTAATAGCCTAATATAAATTATCTTCTTGGGCTGACAAGGCTTCTAGGATTATTAGCCAACTCATTAGGGTTTCTCTTGCTTCCCGGAGTCTTCTATTCTCGTCAGGTTCACACGTGGGGGTAAAAACCTCCCGCAGCTACCATAATATTAACACTAGGAGGTGCGCAAACCCCTAGGGGGTGACAACTGGAGCTTCAGAGGTCCGATCTTCAGTCCAACAATTACCAAGAGCAACCTAGAGGCCACTCATTTTGGGACAGTTTCCAATCCATTCTGACAAGTATAGCCATCAGGGCGAGTTTTCCATTATCTGCAGTAGTTGTCGTGAGCTTTCGGAACTGCATTTTGTCATTTTATCCGTGCATGCACAGATCTGCCTTCATCTCTCGATCACTTGTATTTCATGTTAGTTTCTTTGTATTCTAGTGACGATCCATGAGATCTACTTGATGACTAGTTTATCTTCTTCTAGCATATTATTGTATTTCTTGCTTTTTGCTCATAATACATATTAGTGACATGTGTTGTCCTTTCTTTCGCATGCATCATATATATTGCTAAAACAATAAATGAATGAAACACACATGCAGAAATCACCAAGCCTGTTAAAACATTAAATCAAGCGCATCCAGAAACCCCTAGAGTACCAGATCTGAGTGATAAAACAGTAGTTCAGCAGTGTTATCGCACAGTTTGTAGCTAGGTCAAAGGGCTAGAGGATTGAGGCCAAACTGACGTAACAACAACCTTCCCCAACCAATGTCACCTCAATGGAGAGGTTCTTTCTATTTAGGGAGGTTAACCCAGGGGAGACGTCCCCGACAACCTGGGGTTTTGAAGTGGCCAAAGTATAAGATCAAGGTAAAGTTTCCTCCTCACAGATTACCACAAATGGTCAGATAATCCGGCTAATCAGCCAATAAAGAAGTGTATTACCAAAAGAGAACACCTGCCCGGAACAAGACAATAACAAGATAATATGTATGCAGGCTATATATCAGTGGGTTAGTACTTCTTGTGACTATCTAACAAATAATATATAAGCAATGTGAACCAGCAGATATTAATAAGATGAACGTTTTGTCAATATAGCAATGGAGAAGTATCAATTCATCAATAACTGCAGAGATGATGTAATCAACAATGTATCTAACCAATCTTTATTCAACAAATGCTTTCAATCATCATCTAATTACTTAACATCAAAAGTTGTTGCGTCAAAATGGAATAACCAAGTGTGACGTCAGCCTAGTTAGGGTTAGCTAGTTAGTTAGGGTTTCAAAATTTAAAGTTTTGAGAGTTGGTTTGGACACTAGCACTTCAACATTGTGTGTCTAAGATCAGTGCCTAAGCGTATATGGAGTCATTCAAGGAGAGGACGCAAGGTTGAAGGAGTAATAGGCTAAAGACAAGAGGAAAGGGTTCTAGAGTGCTGCAATGGCAGGGCCCTAGAATAAAAACCCTAGGGGAAAGAAGCTCACTCCGGTGTTGCTTAAGCAAGGCCTCGTGCTCTTTCCTCCTTCTTTAGGTCAAACTTGGCAAAATGGCTAGCATAAGAAAAGAGTTAAAACAAGAGGATTAAATGAGAGAGAGTGTTACAATGGCAAGGCTCTATCACTAAAACACTAGAAGATGGACGGCCCTAGGTGTAGATAACCTAGGCCTAGGACGTCACCCTCCTTTTAACCTTTAAAAATCAAAGCTAGCTTGAGGGAAGGAGTGAGAAGAGTGTAGCAAACGCTAGGCTCTTTCTTCCTCCAAACATGCCAAGAAAATCCTTCCATCAACAAGTGCGCCTCCTTTAAAAGACCAAATACCCAAACTAGGGCGCAAAAATCAGACCTCACAAGTGTGAGTTGTTGTGTTATATTCAAATGAGGGAAAAACATCCTCAATATATAGTATATCATGACCTATAATTAAAATTAGGTCATTAAAAATAGCCAACAAGGGTACAAACCAAAATCATACTGTTTTTACATTAACTGCTAAGTAAAAGACATAAATGAACAAATGTGAAACGTTAAGCCCCTTTGAGGGAGATGTTAGGCCCTTTTGGGGCTAGTCCAGCATCCAGAAGTCAAATGTTAGCCCTTCCTGGGCTCCCCCAAGCTGCCACACATGCCAGCCATCCTATCAAACTGCCACACACTCAAGGTGACGTCCAAGCCTCCTGGGTGACATCCTGGCCATCAAAAGGAAAACGTTTCATCTGAAGTGGGTCAACCCCCCTGGGTTGGGCTCAGCCAAAGTGTCCTGGGTGGAACATCCTTCTTCTTCTCATGTGTAAAGGCTCGACAAATCATTATCCTGTCTCTGCCCCTGATAGGGTCCCAGAAACCATCTAATGGGCTCTTCAGTCCCATGGAGGTCCGAGCTAATCATCTCCCCATGTGTACCGATCCAACTGGTACCTGTCCGTTCGCCATGGTCCTGCACATCAAAAACTTCGCCCTCCATATGCTCATTAGTCACAGGGGTCATAGCAATGTCAATCACGTTTCATCATTAATTTTATCAAATATATACATAAAACCCCTGATATATCATTCAATAGCTCAAAGACATTACAATGACCTACTATACAAAGCCGAAGAAAAAGACAAAATGCCTTGTTGGGCCGGCATCCATAAGAAAAGGAAAGTTTCCAGAGGGTATCATCCAAGCCATGTAAAACGAGGTGACGTGGTCAAGGGATGCCCAGACATACGGGTAGAGTGAAAGACAGGGGTGTACGGTATTACCTGTGGGTGCCTTTGTACAAGGCAAATTGTACCTGTCATGCATGCAATTCTTTTCGAGCCCTTTATAGCCTTTATTCTTTCTTTTCTTTATTGCTTTTTCTTATTTATTTTATTCCAAGGTCTAACTAGAGGACACTGCCTTGGCGTGGTGACCAGAGCTGACAGTGTTACCCACAAATACTTTCACAGAGTTGATAAGGCTGGCTCGTGATGAGACCCCCTTACCTTGGCCTTGCAACCAAAGGTCACTGCCCTGGCGTGGTAACCAGATAATGGCAATGTCATACTGCTAGGTACCCATGAACATAATGGGCTGGCTCGTGATGAGACCCCCCATCCTCTCAGCTAGGTTTTGTTTTCTTTTTCTTTAGGTCCCTCTTCATTCTTGCTGAGAGGCCTTTTATTGCCTTCTCGAGGATCCCTAGGCGATCCATCTCTAGGTTTCATTTATTATGGCTTTTATCTTTTACCAGTTGCTTTTACCTTCTAGGCCTTTAGCCCCTTCATCCCATGAGATAAGGTGTAACCCCACACACAAATCATCCTAATGCCCGGACTAGGGTAATGGGGCAGATGAGTGGGAAATAAGATGTAAAAGTTGTAACATGGCAAGAACGGACGATGGCTCTTCAGAAATCCCCCAGTGGCAAACCAAAACCTATGGGTACAAGCTTGCTAGGGCACCCTGTCAATCCCCCCAACCATAGTCAAGCAGGTCAATGTAAGATCCAAGCAGTTGTCAGAAACAAAAGGAGTAAGATGCATATATCTAAAGGTTATAATGATCAAAAATGACACATACCATGACACCCAGACCAATTACCTCATGCAGCAAGAGTCTTCTCTGATACAAGTCCAAGCCGAAGGTGATGGATGTTGTTGCTACTGACAAGACAAGTCTGATGAAAGAGAAGAAAGATGGGCCCTCCAGGGCCATGCTCAGGTCAATCCTGCACTCGATACTCCATGTCTAGGACCTGTGGGCCTCGAGACATGATCTCCTAGTTATCCCTAGAAATCGGCGATAACATCTGGCTCCAACTTGGGGACATGTGCTCACCATAGAGCGCATGAGAACCTCAGCATCTCCGGCATAACCTGCAAACCTGCTCAAACTCGAAAGAGCATCAGTAACAAAGGTGGGGTGGTATTGCCACCCCGCAATATATATATGTATACGACTGAAATAAAACAATCAATATGCAAGTGAGGAAGCAAACTATCATGAAATGCAAATGGTATAATACACGGAAAATGCCTACCTACCTATACTTACCTGTGGAGTGACGAGTCAGGTCCCACCACCTTGGTGGGGTTTGAGGAGGTGCCCGTTGATGGGTAATGGGCACCTTCTTCATTCCAAAGTTGACAGATAGTACGAGTTACCAACTGATTCCATTCCAACCTTGAAAGGTTCGATCCATGACTGCGTGCTTCCTTTTATATTAGTTTGCTCTCCTTTCTATGTATCCGACATCCATACCATATCTCCCTCCTTGTATTTTTTGACTTTGTATTTGGTCGTTCCCTGAACACCCCTGGTGTACTGTACTGAGGGAGTTGGGTGGGCTTCTGCTGTAAAGACTTCTTGCTGGAACGGGCGGATTTGTACATCATCTTCATTTTTCTTTTTTAGCATCTTCACCATCCCAACTTCCTTGTTCTTCATTTCATCTTGGAGTTGTTGGTATTCTTCTTTTTTGGGCCACTCAATCTGATCAAAGTCTTCCTCTGTTGCAAAGGGCATGTCTTCTGGAGAGTATCCTTGAAGAGCTTGTATCACATCATTCTGCGCTTTGTCATTATTTATGGGTTGAACAATATCCTACACATGATTCCCAGTTATTGGTACATTGAGTAGACGTCCCGTCGTCCCATCTTTTAAAGGTAACCGTAAGAAGGTGACGTCCATTTCCAGGGAACCACCTATCATTGCACCAAACTTCCTAGACAGCAACATCCCCCACACATCTGGGACATCAACCACTATAATATCTATGTGGATTGTCTTCTCGGGGTATTCTTTTAAGTGCACTTCAACATTTTCAACCACCCCATGTGTGGGTATTGCTTTAGATTCAAAACCACACACATTCCTGTAAGGCCTAGTGACCTTCAAACCCATTTGTTGCATGACTTTAAGAGACATCATGTTAGCACCAACACCTGTATCTAACATGCAATTGTTAAGATATTTGTTGTTCATTGTTAAAGTCATGAAGAAAGGAGGATTTTCACGGTATTGGACCCTGAAATGATCAGCTTGCAACATAATAGGAGGGTCCATAGGTTCATCTGATCCCGAAAAGAAAGTATCAAAGTGTTCTTTAATGGATGGGATCTTGATTGCTTCTCTAAGGGGAACATTCACATGCATTTTTGATAAAGCCCTTTCAAAGTCAAAGTTAAGGTCAACCTTACCAGTGTTGGATGTCTTGGGAAGAAGAACCTCAAGATGTGGCGGTCTTGGTTGATCAGCGGTAGGTTGTTTCGGATTCTTCCTTCTGTATACCTGAACTTCCTGCTTCTTTAGCTTTTCTCGTGATTCCTGGTCCAGGTTGTTTAGTACCACCATCCTTGCTGCTCTGGCTGCTTCCTTCACGGCTTGTTGATGTTCTATATCTGTGATATTTATATAAGGGAAGTCCATGAAAAAGTCCATGTTATTTACTTGTTGCTGACCAGCGTTATAAGGACATTCATGTTGCCAATGTGCTTCACTGCATTCCAGGCACCAAGGATTTTCATCAACAACATTTGTAGGGGCCAAGGTATTTGGAACTTCATTTTCATTCTTTTGCTTGTAGAATTGGTTCCCTTTCTGGAATTGCCCTTTGAACGGAGGCTTAGGTGCTTGGATCTGGGATTTTTCAAGTCTGACGATCTGGCTCATCATTTCTTCATGATTCTTTATGATGCCATCCACGGAGGCTTGTAACTTGTTGATACTAGTGCAGAGATCTGAAGTAGGTTCAGCATTGTGTAATATTTTCTGCTTGGTGTCTATTCTCCCCCTGGGGTTAGCAAAGGGCTCAATCTTGGATGAAAGCAGGTTCCCTTCTATCTTGGTGGCGAGCTCTTAGGCTTCTTGAATGGACTGGGGGTTTTTGTCTCTAAGAAGATACCCTAGTTGGCCATTGAAAGACCTGGTATAAATATGAACAAGGTAATCATCTTTCGAATGATGGCTTGTGGGAATCCTTTGTAGAAATGTCTCGAATCTGGTGTGAAATTTCTAAATGGACTCATTCTCATATTTAGCAAGGCTATTTAGTCGAGTGAGAAGCATATTAGGGTCTTCTTTGATACTCCACCTCTTCAGAAAGGCCTCTTCAAGTCTATCCATGGTCTTGATGCTTCCATCAGGAAGGCTGAGGTAGCAACACCTTGAGGCATCATAAAGAGTGGCGGAAAATAACTTCATGACCAAATCTTCAGCATCATCACTAATGGGGTGAAGCTGAAAGAATGCCCAGAAGTTACTCATATGTTCTTCGGCACTAACGGCATCAATACCGGTAAACTTAGGAAACAACTTCTCATACTTGGGTGGCATTTGCCTAGGATAGCCAGGTATGGCTGACATGTCTAACAGCCTGAAAAGGATATATGACCATTGTCTTTGATTGTTGACAGGGTTTGTTGTAGTGGTATGAGAGGTAGACATGATTCTTAAAGGAAGGCTCTTCCTGAAAAGTGATTTGACAACAGGAGAGTTTAAGGGAGGCTTCCTTTTGAAAGACAAAGGAGGATTGTTGAATCTCCTTCTAGTTTGTGGAGTCTCCAGATAGTTTACTTGAAACTACCAAAGAAAAGGGGAAAAACACCCTAGTGGAGTCGTCAGGTAAGCTTATAGGAAAAGGTCTTCGAGGCAAAGGCTTACCAAAAGATTTGTCGTTGAGGAAGATTGACTCAATGTCCCCGGCAACGGCGCCAAAATGTTATCGCACAGTTTGTAGCTAGGTCAAAGGGCTAGAGGATTGAGGCCAAACTGGTGTAACAAGAACCTTCCCCACCCAATGTCACCTCAATGGGGAGGTTCTTTCTATTTAGGGAGGTTAACCCAGGGGAGACGTTCCCGACAACCTGGGGTTTTGAAGAGGCCAAAGTATAAGATCAAGGTAAAGTTTCCTCCTCGCAGATTACCACCAATGGTCAGATAATCCGGCTAATCAGCCCATAAATAAGTGTATGCCCAAAAGAGAACACTTGCCCGGAACAAGACAATAACAAGATAATATGTATGCACGCTATATATCAGTGGGTTAGTACTTCTTGTGACTATCTAACAAATAATATATAAGCAATGTGAACCAGCAGATATCAATAAGATGAGCGTTTTGTCAATATAGCAATGGAGAAGTATCAATTCATCAATAACTACTGAGATGATGTAATCAACAATGTATCTAACCAATCTTTATTCAACAAATGCTTTCAATCATCATCTAATTGCTTAACATCAAAAGTTTTTGCGTCAAGATGGAATAACCAAGTGTGGCGTCAACCTAGTTAGGGTTAGCTAGTTAGTTAGGGTTTCAAAATTTAAAGTTTTGAGAGTTCGTTTGGACACTAGCACTTCAACGTTGTGTGTCTAAGATCAGTGCCTAAGGGTATATGGAGTCATTCAAGGAGAGGACGCAAGGTTGAAGGAGTAATAGGCTAAAGACAAGAGGGAAGGGTTCTAGAGTGCTGCAATGGCAGGGCCCTAGAATCAAAACCCTCGGGGAAAGAGGCTCACTCCGGTGTTGCTTAAGCAAGGCCGTGTGCTCTTTCCTCCTTCTTTAGGTCAAACTTGGCAAAACGGCTAGCATAAGAAAAGAGTTAAAACAAGAGGATTAAATGAGGGAGAGTGTTGCAATGGCAAGGCTCTATCACTAAAACCCCAGAAGATGGACGGCCCTAGGTGTAGATAACCTAGGCCTAGGATGTCACCCTCCTTTTAACCTTTAAAAATCAAAGCTAGCTTAAGGGAAGGAGTGAGAAGAGTGTAGCAAAGGCTAGGCTCTTTCTTCCTCCTTCAATGGCTGAATATTTCTCTCTAAGGGGACATGAGACAAGGACCTGCTTGTGTGCTTGTCACCTAGGGTTTTAAAATCAGCAAATTTATAAGTAAATGCAAGAATTATAACCTACAACCATTCACTTAAGAAGTTTTGCAAGAAAAACACTTACATATCATGATGAAAAGCATAAGCAAACCCTAGTTGTAAACCTTCCTTCAAGAGAAATGCCAAACATGCCAAGAAAATCCTTCCATCAACAAGTGCGCCTCCTTTAAAAGACCAAATACCCAAACTAGGGCGCAAAAATCAGACCTCACAAGTGTGAGTTGTTGTGTTATGTTCAAATGAGGGAAAAACATCCTCAATATATAGTATATCATGACCTATAATTAAAATTAGGTCATTAAAAATAGACGACAAGGCTACAAACCAAAATCATACTGTTTTTACATTAACTGCTAAGTAAAAGACATAAATGAACAAAACTGAGACGCAAGCACCTTTGAGGGAGACGTTAGGCCCTTTTGGGGCTAGTCCAGCATCCAGAAGTCAAACGTTAGCCCTTCCTGAGCTCCTCCAAGCTGCCACACATGCCAGCCATCCTATCAAACTGCCACACGCTCAAGGTGACGTCCAAGCCTCCTGGGTGACGTCCTGGCCATCAAAAGGAAAACGTTTCATCTGAAGTGGGTCAACCCCCCTGGGCTGGGCTCAGCCAAAGTGTCCTGTGTGGAAAGTCCTTCTTCTTCTCATGTGTAAAGGCTCGACCAATCACTGTCCTGTCTCGGCCCCTGATGGGGTCCCAACAATCATCTGATAGGCTCTTCAGCCCCATGGAGGTCCGAGCTAATCATCTCCCCATGTGTATCGGTCCAACTGGTACCTGTCCGTCAGGCATGGTCCTGCACATCAAAAACTTCGCCCTCCATGGGCTCATTGGTCATAGGGATCATAGCAATGTCAATCACGTTTCATCATTAATTTTATCAAATATCCGCATAAAACCCCTAATATATCATTCAATAGCTCAAAGACATTACAATGACCTACTATACAAAGCCGAAGAAAAAGACAAAATGCCCTATTCGGCCAGCATCCATAAGAAAAGGAAAGTTTCCAGAGGGTATCATCCAAGCCATGTAAAACGAGGTGATGTGGTCAAAGGATGTCCAGACATACGGGTAGAGTGAAAGACAAGTGTGTACGATATTACCTGTGGGTGCCTTTGTAGAAGGTGAGTTGTACCTGTCATGGATGCAATTCTTTCCAAGCCCTTTATAGCCTTTATTCTTTCTTTTCTTTATTGTTTTTTCTTATTTATTTTATTCCAAGGTCTAACTAGAGGACACTGCCTTGGCGTGGTGACCAGAGCTGACAGTGTTACCCACAAATACTTTCACAGAGAAGATAAGGTTGGCTCGTCATGAGACCCCCTTCCCTTGGCCATGCAACCAAAGGTCATTGCCCTAGCGTGGTAATCAAACAATGGCAATGCCATACTGCTAGGTACCCATGAACATAATGGGCTGGCTCATGATGAGACCTCCCATCCTCTTGGCTAGGTCTTGTTTTGTTTTTCTTCTGGTCCCTCTTCTGTCTTGTTGAGAGGCCTTTTATTGCCTTCTCGGGGATCCCTAGGCACCTTTAGCCCCTTCTTCCCACGAGATAAGGTGTAACCCCACAAACAGATCATCCTAATGCCCGGACTAGGGGAATGGGGCAGATGAGTGGGAAATAAGTTGTAAAAGTGATGACATGGCAGGAGCGGACGATGGCTCTTCAGAAATCCCCCGGTGGCAAACCAAAACCTATGGGTACAAGCTTGCTAGGGCACCCTGTCAATCCCCCGAACCATGGTCAAGCGGATCAATGTAAGAGCCAAGCAGTTGTCAGAAACAAAAGGAGTAAGATGCATATATCTAAAGGTTATAATGATAAAAAATGACACATACCATGATACGCGGACCAATTACCTCATGGAGCAAGAGTCTTCTCTAATACAAGTCCAAGCCGAAGGTGATGGATGTTGTTGTTGCTAACAAGACAATTCTGATGAAAGAGAAGAAAGATGGGCCCTCCAGAGCCATGCTCAGGTCAATCCTGCACTCGGTACTCCATGTCTAGGACCTATGGGCCTCGAGACATGATCTCCTAGTTATCCCTAGAAGTCGTGGATAACAAGCTGTAGATATCGAGATTGTTGATTTCCCATAGCATTAGGTTAAGCATGAAGTTCATTCCATTTTAACAATTAACCATAACCATAAAATGCTGCAACAACCAAGATCACATGAAGAAGCACCACGCACAAGAACACAAAATGTATCATGGGAAACCCTTCTCAATAAGGGAGAAAAACCGAGCCAAATCCTTTGCTATACTCTTCAAGAGAAAGACCTTTCACCACCAAGAATATCCAACACACAAGAGGGTGCACAAAACACTAGAACTCTAGTGCCCAAGAGAGGTGCACAACTTTGACCAAGAAGTGTACTTGCTGAAATTTCCAAAACTCACAAGTGTGTGTGTGTGTGTGTGTCTACAATGAAAGATTTCCTTTTACTTATATTAGACTTGTCTTATCAACTGAAGTGTCTATTGGCACAATAGGGCCGACCTCACTTAGATATATTATTTATTTATTATTATAATAATTAATATTAATATTACTATTAATATTAATATTAATTATTTTTTACATTTTATCTTTAGACACAATGAGGTAAGGTTGACCTCATTGTGTCTAATAACTAGAGTAACAGGTAGGTCTGACTCTTGAACAATATATAGCAAAGGATCTAATACATCCACTAGTGCTCATCCAGTAGGGGCACATCCATAGGGATGCCATAGACCTGATTCATTGCATTACACAGATGAACCAGGTCTTCACACGTTCACCTGTGCTCGTCCACAGGCACGTCCACTCTACAGATCTGCTTTCCCATTGCCACCAATAGGAGGATCATCTGCAGTCTTCTCGTCAACTCTGCTGCTCAGAGGAGGCCATCACATCATCTTCATTTTTGTTCACATGATGATGTGCCCAGCACTTTTGGGATTTCCCACGTTCACCTTGTGCTCAGCCACAGGCACGTCCTAACTCAACAAATTGCTTTTACATCGGATAATCATCTGGAGTTCTTCTCACTCACGTCATGTAGGAGGCCATCTCTACGTTCTTGACTCTGTCCCAAGCAAAAACCACAAACCCTTCATAGGGGCTTTCTCTCAGGTTTGTAAGTTGAAAGAAAGACTCACATAGCTGCTATGCTCCACATCTCACAGGTTTGTAAGTTGGAGGATGTCTCCCATAGTTGCATTCATCAACAGAGATCAGCTTGATCAGGAATATTATAGTGGTATCAGAGTTGGTTTTCCTACCAGCCTAATGGGAAGATGAGAGAGGAAAGTTCAAATCAGATAAGGAGGTAGATACATCATTACCAGCTACTGGATTGATAGGAGCACAGATAGAGCCTAAACCCATTAGATGCAGGGAGCTTTGCTACAGTTGCAAAATGCCTTGGAAGCCAGATCACAGATGCAGGGGTAAAGGGAAGGTGCACATTGTTGAGGTGCACTATGACAGTGAGGATGAGGAGATGCATGAGAATGCAACCATAGATGTCTATTTAAAGCAATGCGATGAGGCTAGTGACTCTAGCGCATCTGAGGGACAGTTGGATGGCCAGGATGATAACGCATGTCCTTCATCTTCCCCATCAGGCAATGTTGAGGATTCAACACTTCAGCATAGTAGTGACACTTGTGAGGATTCATATGTGTTGGCGATTAGACATGATGAGATTAGGAGGTTGGATGACCTACCTGTGGGTGTATACATGGCTTCCAGGAAGTCAAGTATGGAGGATGATGAAAGAGCCACATTTTTCATCTTCTCAATCACCTATGCTAGCCACGACACATGAGGATATCATTGGCATTCCTGATATGGTAGAGGAGCCTTATGTGAGGATTGTACACAAGGGACATATGGATCTGCAAACCTGGGAGGAGAGGTATGGCTTGGAGTTAGTTGACCTTACACATACTCTTATGAACATAAATATACATATAAATAGATATTCATAACATAATAATTAATTAATTAATAATAACTATTAATAATAAAATGACATGACTATTGGTTAAGGGCACCCCAGCATGGGTATATATACGAGCCCTCATTCTCAATTGTATATCATCTTATCTATTCATAATTTATACATTATTCCTACATGGATTATTATGTTATATTCCAAGTATTTTGGATAATTCTTGTGTGAGCTAACTTTGTTCGTCTCATTTGGTATCAGAGCTAGTCTCGATATGGCTTTTGGCCAACCCCTTCGTTTCAGAGTTTCTCTGCAAATCCAGTCTTTCACCACAATCAATTCTTCAGAGTTTCTCTGTTTATCTTGGTCCTTGACCATAATTCAAGCTTTTAACCACACTCCAATTATCAGAGTTTCCGTGTCTCCGGTCCTTGACCATAACTAGGTCTTGGCCATATAATATCCAAATATTCTGTTGCAAAATTCAAAAGAGAATCAAAAAAAATTATATATATATATATATATATTCTGCACAAAAGAACAAAATATCTAGCACCAGAGCACATTGTACGGAAGGTTCTACAAACATCTATATAATTCTGGTGGCAATTGCCAACCATAGTGATCTGTTGAGGAAGCTTTGCGCACACATACCACAAATCCCTCGTCGAGAAGCATTTACGTCCTTTTTTTTTGTTGCAACCAAGTTTAGAAATCGTGGCATTTATATACACCAACATAAATGACTGTAACCGCAACTATCATAGTAATTGAATTCGGGGCCCTCTCAATAGCCACCCATAGTCACTAAAAAAAAAGGGTCATACAGGTTGAATTCAAGCCCTCACAATAACCGCCATTCAAGAGATTGAAACGCTACTTGATGTAGAATTCCCCAGTGAAGAAAAATCGTGACATAACAGTTAGTAAATCTCGGTGAGCCAACTCGCCAGTTAGGAATCGCGCTCTTTCAAGGAGTATTCGACCTATACACAAATATTTTCATTTAAGTTTTTGAACTGTCAAAATCGGTGGCCTCAATATACATGTTCAAACCGAAGCACCATTGGAAGAGAGAAATTGCAAAGACGGTCGCCTCAAAACGAGTTACATCAACCAAAAATTGCATCCATCTAATCGAACACTGCATGCATATTACTTACCAAAGACTCCATTCTGAGCATTGCAACCTTCGACAAAATTGACCACGTCGGAAAGCAAGAAAGTAACAATATAACCCTTGTTGTCATCGAGGGTATGCTCGGAGTTGTTGTCGACCAAGGCAAAAGAGGCGAGCGTATTATCAAACCAGAACACTAATCCAAGGTCAAGTGGTCGCAACATTATAACCGGAATCATTAAAACGAAAAGTCGCGACAGTCAGCGCATCAAATCGGGTTACTACATATTTATTAAAGGTTGAAGTTCATTAAACAAGAATATCATATTAACCGAGACTCGAGAGTAACAAAGTTAAAGCAAGAAGAACACAAATATTTGAATAAGGTGAAGAAATACTTAACGGCGTTTATTAACAATTTAAGAAAAATATTATAATAATAATAATACTCAAGATTACAAAAGGTGAATCGTGGCCAATATCATAGGTAGTTAGTTGACCATTAGAGCTAGCAAGTTCAACCAAAAGAGCTTATTAATAAAGGAAAAATAAAAAGGTATTCAAAAGTTATAATTAAGGAAAAAAGGTATTTTATATAAGATATTTATTTATAAAGTGAAAGAAGTATAACGAAAAGGAATTTTTCTAAAAAGGATTGAAGAATCATTTAAAAATCGTTTATTATGGAAGAATATCAAGATAATTCAGAAATACAATCACAAATATTGGAAGGAGAACTAGGACATTATAAAGCGAGCAATAAAAAATTATAGTTTGAAATTGAGAAGAAAAAATATTTTAATGGGTTAACACAGAAAGATAATCGTTACTTCAAAGAGTGTATTCGGGAACTCATTGCACAAAATGAAGAACTAAAGACCGAAAGACAAAAAATGGACCAAGACTTACTAGAACAAGATGAAGAAATATTACGATTAAAAAATCATAACCAAAATTTACGAATTAAAATCAGAAAGTTAAAAGACAAGAAGCAAGGGAATACAAATTCAAAACAAGAAAATCAAGGTCTCAAGGAGAAATCAACTAAAAAGGAGGAAGAAATCTCATGCCTAAGGAGCCTTAACCAAAAGTTACTTGAACAAATTAAAATCTTAAAGGATGAAAGAAAGGAGAATCTAGAATCAGAAAAAGACAATAGGTCAAAAAATAAGGAAGAACTTTTACGATTAAGACAACATAATCAAGATTTATTAACTTAGATTAAAAAGTTGAAGCATGATAAGAAGACTTTACAAGAAAAGCTAGATCGCAAAACATCATTAGTCGATAAGGAAACGATGACATACCCAATCAACCTTACAACTAAAACGGAGGCAAATCGAGCTAATGTAAAGAAGTTTTCAAATGTCGAGGTACAAACAAGCCTGAGATATGAAGAAAACTCAATTCAAAAAGTTAATCAAGAAAAAGCTACAAGTATACGAAGTAAATATCAAGTTGTGAGGATGCCTTATCGACATCCTAATCACAAAATCCGATACTTCAGCCAATCAATGTATCAACAGAAACAAATAACCGCTATGTCAAAGAATATTACTTCCACTACAAGTGAAGGTCAAAATAGAAGCGATCATGGGAGTATAAACGTATCAAGTTCTTTCCAAGAACCCTATAAAAACCCAAATCCGCAAAAGATCAAATTAGGATGGGCAGACTCCTTTACAATTCGACAATTCTGCTCGGCACTTAGAAGATCCTATCATCTCAAGTCCTCAACGATTACTCACTGAATAATGAAGAAGCATGAGAAAATAATTATAACCTAGAGCAAGAGATAAGTCTTCTGTAAAGTATGCTTTGAGGACAAAGCATTTTTAAGGGGAAGGCAATGTTATGAACATAAATATACATATAAATAAATATTCATAACATAATAATTAATTCTTAAATAATAACTATTAATAATGAAAGGACATGTCTCAAATGACATGACTATTGGTTAAGGGCACCCCTGCGTGGGTTTATAAATTAGCCCTCATTCTCAATTGTATATCATCTTATCTATTCATATTTTATACATTATTCCTACATGGATTATTATGTTATATTCCAAGTATTTTGGATAATTCTTGTGTGAGCGAACTTTGTTCGTCTCACATACCTATCAGTATGAGGAGAGTGAGTCACTACTCTTGAAGATTCCATTGATGGACCAAGTTGTGGAGACTGACAGCTTGTTGGGACACTTACTCCCAAGATCGATCTACAGTGATGAGGATGCACTCCTTATTGGTCGGGATGACCATAGCACGTGTTTGGACACATCTGTATGGGATCCATGCGCAGATGATATTAGTAGGGTGAGTGCACAAGAGGATACAGCTTCCCATACAAGATACAGTGTAATTCAGATGGGGGTCACAGTTGGTGATGGCGTGCAGTGGCATACAGGAGGACTCCATAGCACTGTGGACAGTGGGCAGATCAATACCTTATGTTTTGAGGAGTGTGTTGTTGAGGATTCCATTATTGAAACTAGCAGCAAGAGGCATGAGGTAGCACCTCAACAGGGTTCTGATCAAGAGTCACGACACTTGACAGGACAGTTGAGAGTCAGTGAGGACATGATCATGGCAGCCACTAGATGCATTGTTGATACACACGCATTGGTGGCAGGTTATTGTTGGAGGGCCTTGATGGCACATGATAATTCAGATAGGGGACTGGCCATTGATGACTTCCATACACTCATGGAGAGAGTGATTATGATGAGGGTCAACTACCAGCAGTTATTGATGGATAGAGATTACCTATTGGAGGTTGGCGAGATGTATCACAGGGCACTGAGGGAGCAGAAGGTTGAGGTCGACCGACTCACTCATGAGTTGGTGAGCACACGAGGATTCTTGGAAGACACATAGACAACGCTTCAAGAATCAGAGGCCAGATTATAGGACCTCCTTGAGCAGACTAGTCAGAGATCCAATATATTTATCTCAGTAGAGAGCCAAATATATCCTTCAGTTAAATTGTTAGAGGATATTGGTGGTTTGGCAAAGGAGCACTAGTGGATGGAGGAGCATGAGGAGATGTACTTAGTAGAGCATGGAGTTTCATCTCCCTTGCAGCAATATACAGATCTGGGAGATCACCTTCACCGTAGCAGCAGTTGTGTGAGTGATGATGGATGGAGAATGATTGACCCGTAGTTTGTGGAGATACCTACTCTTATACCCAATGGTTCGTGTTTAGTGATGAGTACAGACGATTATTTACCATGGGTGTCGGTGGACGAGCTTTTTGTCAAGTCCTTGGGATTGACCAAAGCATATGATACTTTTCAATCCTACAGTTGATTCCAGATATTTATGATAGCCTTTCACAATACTTTCATCATTGACAACATCACAGGGGGAGCTAGACAATGGCAGGAGACATGGAGAATTGGTAGGCTGAGACCACCTAACAAGAGTGTCTTGATTGCATATAGCAGGATAGGGGTGGATCATCAGGGGCAGATAGTTGAGGCCTTGGGTGTGATGGCGAGTATCCTAGGCCATGGGACAGAGGATATCTCAGAGGTTGCTACATATTCAGACTCTCATTGGGATGAGGGTTGAGGGCTTTCGACAGTTACCAGTAGGGCACATCAGCAGTTAGTGGGGATTGGAAGTGATGAACTTCCAAATTTGACATGGAATCCAAGAGTCCATTTGGTCAATAGTTTGTTTCATCTTATGGCGATCCAGGAGTGGAGGATCCACTATTGATACTTTGAGCAGACAGTAATGATCAGAGTAGAGCAACATCAACATGATGGTCCCTGTCAAAGACTAGCATGGGACCCTGGGATTACAAGGTTGGGCATTTCATTGACTGATGGAGACGAGCGGACCTTTGCAGGAGGAAGTCACTTTGATTTTCCATTGAGTTTCAGTATTGGGGAGAGCACGCATTGGTTGGTGATTCGTTGAGGTCTTGTAGTACCTCACTATGGCAGCAGCGTGTTCAGTCGGTGGGGGTCGTGTTGGGTTTGGTATGGTATGGTAGGATAGACTCAGTTCGGGTTGAGGCCGTGTGTTATTTATAGGAGACTGATGGTGTTGATATGTTACAGAATTATACTTCACAGGGCATTGCAGTTCACATCTTGATATGGGATCCAGGGATTAGAGTGTTTGGTAGTTCAGTGTTTGATGGAGTTGAGTTTCAAGTAGACTGGTTGCTTGGGGAGTTGACTGAGATTCTTTGGCCATTGATCATTCTACTCATCAGGAGCATTTGAGTGTCATGTGTGGTAAGCACTTGGAGAGGCCCCATCTTGAGGGGAGTCAACCTTGTGTCACACAAGTGGATATGGGACCCCGGTATCATATGCAGATTGATTCAGTTATTACTTGAGGACAAGCAATATTCCAGCAGGGAGGACTGTAATGTCCCCATTTTTGGACATTAATACAATAGAGAGTGTTATGCCTACCAGAGTAGCCAAATAGGGGTTACAGAGAGTACGAGAGATATTGAGGGGTTTTATTGGGACCGACTTGCATCATTCATCACCAGGATCCATTTTGCACAGCTTGGTTTTGGTTTCGTTGCATTCCGACGATCTCCGTAATTTTGAGTTATTATGGGTCATATCTTAATTAAATTCACTAAGAAGGTCATAATGGGCATATTACTTGGAGAAACCTCTTAGTGTCATAGCTCATCAGAATCAGGAGGAAGAGCATTACAGGATAAGATGATGAGAAGTGACTTTCAGAGGCCAGAGAAGCCATAAGGATGGATAAATCACTTTTTAGAGGTAAAATGATTAATTAATTAAGTGATTTAATCAAGGAATAATAAAATAAAGTAAAAGTCACTTGGAGGGAAAAGGTCAATAGCGAATTAGGGTTTCAGGAAGCTATAAAGGAAGGGTAAAGCAACGTAATTCATAATTATGTTATGATTTGATGTTGAGATAGTTTCCAGAGGAGGAGGAAATCGACCCCCTTGTTGTTTTGTGGATTTCTGGAGGAAACCACCACCATTTATCGGTTTCGGTGTTGAGAGACACACCCTAGCCTATCGGAGATACCATCCAGGTATTTCACCATGCTATTCAAGAGATACAGTTTGCAGTGGTTGCACAGCTCAGCCAGTGAGGGCGCAAGGGTTAGAGATAGGGTTTTGTGTAGCTACACGAGAGAGGATTATCTTGCAGATTCCTTCTGACCCAGTTGAGAGCTAGCCAGGGCACTTCTCTTGAGCCACCAGTCATCAGTTTCTGACAGTGAAATCTCTCAAAGCGTTGTAGACAGCCAGATAGTGCGCAGCTCTTGAGGAAGTGCATTTGGGGTTCCAGGGGGTATTTTGGATCAGATCCAAGGAAACCCTTCCGACCCATTACAGAGGAGACCAGGCCAATCATTTCGAGATAAATATCGTCGAATTCCGTCGGTGGGATCACTAGGGAACACTCACATAGCCTAGGAGGTGTGCAAAGCCCCAAGAGGTGACATCCAAAGCTTTAGAGGTCTGATCGTAAGTCCGACAGTTACCAGGAGCAGCCTAAAGGCCAGGGCGCTCATTTTGGGACAGTTTCCAATCCATTCTGACGAGTATAGACATCAAGGCGAGTTTTCCAGTATTTGCAATAGTTGTCGTGAGCTTCCGGAACTACGTAAGCTTCCACTCTCCCTTACGTAGCATTCCCCACGTCATTTCTACAGTAACCCTCATCCCACGTCACTCCCTCATTCGCTCCACTCACCCTCTCCACTCGTGCGCCATTTTTCATCTCCCTAAGTTAACTCACGTCCCTTCCCCCTATCACTCGCCCTCACTCCCATGCGTAGCTTCCCATCCCCTTAAATCACTCCCTCCTATCACGTAACTCACTCCACCCTCACCTATACGTAAGCCTCCCTCATCCCATACGTTGATTCCCTCTTATCCTTACCTCCACTCGCCCTTTACCTCCACTCTTCTTAATTCACTCATGCCTCACTTCCATTCTCCCTAAATTAATGCCATTCCTCCTCTCATGCATCTACCCTAGCGCATGCATTGCCTAGGGATCTCCACCGCCATGTCTATTTAAGAGAGGTCGACCCTCTTCAGAGAAGATGGATTGAGTCTGGGGTAAAGAAACTCTGTAATACTTTGAAGCATTTGAATAAAAAAAACTTTGGAGCACTTTTGTTGTGGATGCTATGTGTGGATGCTTGGATCTAGTCTAGTCTTTATGAGGTAATCTGTATCTTGTTATTCAATCTTGTGTATCTATTTTAAAGGCTTAGAATGTATGCTATCATGCAGAAGGATAAGATAAATCTAGTTTGATTCACCTTATCTCTTCCTTAGATCATAGACTTTTATATTGCATGCTTCGTTTTCGGGTAAACTAACATGCATATTTGAGTTTTGTTTTGTAGGGAAGACCTTTTAACAAATGTTTGCAGGATTGAAGTACATTGTTGCAGGTTGTTTTTCAAGTTTGGAGGATTGATAGGTTGTTGCTTCGACCGTCATTGTCCAAGATCTTCAAAGGATTGAGCTCCCTCTACTCTTCATCAAAGGACCCCATCGCCTATAAACTTTCAATGCTTGAAAAATTAAAAAAATAATGGATTTTTCTTCTCCCTCTCATTTCTCTTTAAAATCATTTTGTTACTTTCATTGCATGCTTAAGAATTTAGTTCTAAATCAAAAGTTTGAATTAGGTTCCTTTGCATGCAAAGTTTCTAGATCTCGTTAGAATCTTTTCAATTTAAAGAAGTAGATCTAGGGCATTTTCTAGTTGCTTTTCTCCTAGATTTGAAGCTAGTTAAATGTGTTGTTTTGAGTTCAAAATCAAGCTAAATCACTGCCTTATGCTTGCTGTTGTATGACAGCAAACAGAAATAGTTATAAGAGCCTAAGTTTAGTCCATGCAAAGTACCCAAAAAGTCCAAAATCCACCTTTTTGCCTTAGAAAAATTTATGAAAATCTTGATAAAAATTTATTTGTTTAAAAGTTCTTTTTTTTTTTGTCATTTTTCATCTTCTTTGTTTGCTGTTTTGTTGCAGCAAAAACAGATCCAAGAGGAGTTCATGCTCATTTTGGGTGGATTTCAAGGTTTCCAGGGACCCTGGGGGGTTTTAACTTCATTTTTTTTGAGGTCGTCCTTTCCCCTCAGGGAGTTGGGTGTCGTGGTTAGTTTTCTTTGCGTAGAGTTGTGCATGCTCTAATCTAACAATCAACTACACAAAAACACTCTAACCTGTTGCATGTTAAATCAATGCTTAGATCTTTATGCAATCCGACTTAATAAAATCCTCGATCTACACAGCATATGACTCCATTTAAGGCACTGGTTAAAACATATTATCTATCTTTGTCTTATGCGAGCAATTTGATTCATTCAGTAATCTATCTTTCTTATGAGCAAGTACCTTTTGAGTATGATGATGATAAATGCTAATTGATCAAGTTTTATTTCAAATAAATAAACTCCTAGAATAAGTGTCTTTTTATTTTCTTAGATTTTAAAAGCCTTAGATTCGTTTTATAGGGACTACCCCCCTTGGCTTCACTAGGAGTTGGCCTAGACGGAGGAGTTGAGGATCAGGTGACAGCACCTTGACTCGAGACTTGCCCCCAAGGACACACCAAGTGGATTGAAGGTTTCTTCCACGGTAACCCAGGTGTGTATTAGGATGGCAACAGGCCCAAGACGTCATCTAGGAGCCCTTGACATCACCTCCAGTTTATGGCACCTTGATAGAGCATTTTGGCACGTGTGGCAGAGTTTGGAGGCCCAAAGAGGGCCAACGTTTGTCATCTAGTGCTATGTTTTGCCCTAAAAGGGGCCAACGTCTCCCTCAAAGGGGCTAGACGTCTTGCTTATTGCTCATTTAGGGTTTTCTTTTAGCAGTTTAATGTAAAACAGTATGATTTTTAGTTATTAGCCTTGTCGGCTATTTTAATGACCTAATTTTAATTAAAGGTCATGAGAATGCTATATATTGAGGATGTTTTCCCTCATTTTGACATATAACACAATTCACTCACACTTGTGAGGTCTGATTTTTGCGCCCTCCTAGGGTATTTTTATTGTCTAAGTGAGGCGCACTTGCTATTGGAAGGATATTTTTCGCATCTTATGGCATTTCTCTCAAGGAAGGTTTACAACTAGTGTTTGCATATGCTTCTCTTCATGATATGTAAGTGATTTTCTTGCAAAACTTCTTAATTGAATGGTTGTAGGTGTAATTTCTTGCATTTGCTTATTAAATTGTTGATTTAAATCCCTAGGTAACAAGCACACAAGTAGGTCCTTGTTATATGTCCCCTTAGAGAGAGATATTTTAGCCATTGAAGAAGAAGGATTGAGCCTAGCCTTTGCTACACTCATCTTGCTTCCTCCTTTAAGCTAGCATTTAATTTATTAGGTTGAAAGGGGGTGACGTCCTAGGCCTAGGTTATCTACACCTAGGCCCTGTTATCGCACAGTTTGTAGGAAGGGTTTAGGTAGCTTGAGTCAAGGCTTCAAACTGGCGTAACAGGAGCTTCCCCACCCACTGTCACCTCGATGAGGAGCTCTTTCTATTTAGGATGGCTAGTCCAAAGGAGACATCCCTAGTAATCTGGGTTTATGAAAGGGCTAAAGGGCTGATGGATCAAGATAAGAGTTTCTTTTCACAGATTACTGCCAAGAAAGATAGTCAGGAAGAAGATATTCCACTGGATGGCACCTGTTTGCGAGACAAGACAAATAAACTAAAAGTATGTGCTGCAGTGGTTAGTACTTCATAATTTAATGACTACCTTTCATATACATGAGCATTAATGAAAGTAATTATTGACGAAGTCAATGATTGCAATAAAGGCTTATATTTTATGTCACTTCTCAATAAATACAAATGATAATAGCATTCAATGTATACAATCACTCCTTGTTATATCACAATGCAGTAAACAAGCTCATATACCAATATTGTTGCTGCGTCACAATGCAGAATTAGGGTGACGTCAGCCTTAACAATAGGTCAAAACTGAAAGACAATGAGTGAAACGTTTTCTCAAATAAGCTTATAAATGCAATCAATGACTCAAAGTCTATCAGATAAGGTGATAAAAGTCACAACGTTTCAGGCCAAGCAAAGAGATAAGAAGTGTGACGTCACCTACATTATTGTTGTTTTAGGGTTAGGGTTAGCTAGTCAAGAGATGGACGTTTTTGACAAATTAACCAATCAATATACTTGAAACCTCTATGGCTATAAAGATGTGAGTCAGCCGCAACTTTTCATCCAAACACAAGTCTAAAATAAGCAAGACGTCATCATCATTAGGGTTAGTTCTAGACGCTAGGTTAGTTAGGGTTTCAACAAAAAAGGAGTTTGAAAGAGTATTTAAGCACAAAACCTCAACGTTATACTTCTAAACTAGTGCCTTGGGTTAATGGAGTCAAATGGAGAGAAGCTAATGGCTTGGAGAAATTCAAACCTAAGGACAAGAGGATTAGGTCCAATGGTGCTGCTACGGCAGGGCCACTAGATCAAAACCCTAAGAAGAGAAGACTTAATTAAGTGTAGCTAAGGCTAGGCCTAAGGCTCCTTATTCTTTCCTAAAGACTCTTTTGGCAAAACGGCTAGCTTATAAACACAAATCTATGGCTGAAAAGTGTTGTTCAAAGACAAGGCTTTTCAAAACCCTAGAAGTAAACCCTAGGTGTAAAGTAAATTAGGCCTAGGACGCCTTCTTTCTTCAATTTATGTTTAAAACTAACTCAAGAAAAGAGCATGGCTAGTGTAGCTATGGCTAGGCTAAACCTTCTCTAATCAAATGGCTATAAGCTTTTACCATGGGGACATGAAGCCACAACCTACTTGTGTGTTGGCTCCCTAGGGTTTTAATGATTAAGCAAATAATAATAATGTAACTATGTATGCAAGATATTCAATCAACAACCATTCATTCAAGAAGTTTTGATGAGAAAACACTTACAAATTCATGAAGAAGCATAATCCAACCCTAGTTGTAAACCTTCCAATGATAAATAGCACCATATGCCAAAAAGATAATCCTCCAAGATGTTGCGCCTCACTCCAAAAAGACAAGAAAAACCAAGACAAGAGCTAAAGAAGTCACTCTCACAAGAGAGCAAGTTGTGTTATGTTTAAATGAGGGTAAAACGTCCTCAATTTATATCATCCTCATGACCTTAAATTACAAAATAGGTCATTCAAAACAGCCGACAAGGCTAACATTACAATATTTCATTATTTGTCACTTAGAATGCTAAAAATGTCAAACTAGAGCTAAAATGGGAGATGTCAAGCCCCTCTGGGGAAGACGTTGGCCCTTTTTGGGCACAATCAGCATCCAAGGAGTAAAACGTTGGCCCCTCTGGGCCTCCTGCAAGCTGCCACACGTGCCACAAGGTCCAAACACGCTGCCACGTCCTCCAGGAAACGTCCAATCTGCCCTAGTGGCGTCCTGCCCATCAAAGGCCATCATACCACCTGCAGGGGCTGATCCCCCATAGGTCAATCTCTGCCAAAGCGTCCTGATGAGGGCGTCCTTCTTCTTTGTGCAAGGGCACGTCACAACTCTATCCTGCCTCTGTCATCCCAGCAACCATCTGATGGGCTCTTCAGCCCCATGGAGGTCCGAGCTAATCATCTCCCCATGTGCACCGATCCTCTGGTACCTGTCCACCGGGTATGGTCCTGCACATCAAAGACTACACCCTCCATGGGCTCATCAGTCCTAGACATCATAGCAATGTAAATCATATCTCATCATCAAAGTTATCAAACATATGCATGAAATCCCTAACAAATCATCTAAGAGCTCAAAGACATTACACAGATCTACTATACAAAGCCGAAGAAACCAAGAGAACAACCTATTGGGCTAATACCCACAAGAGATGGAAAGTTTCCTCA